>JAODVQ020520455.1:0-10385 GCA_025400075.2 Phenganax stokvisi
CACACACACACACACACACACACACACACACACACACACACACACACACACAATAGGTGGGTGTGCTACAGCAGTGTACACATGAGAGAGTTTCAAGTTAAAAGCTGGATTCCAATTCCTGCCAGAGACATCAAAGGTTTAGATCACAAGATGTGCACAGTTGTAGTGGCATGGAAATCACATACAGTAGAGGAGGGGGTAGGAGGAAGAACAGTATACATAAATACCCCTTTAACATGAAAGAGGGTGAACCCTGGTTAGATGCGGGATGACCTGTTCACATGAGTGATGAAACTGGGTCGAACCTAGTTTCAACCTAGTTTTAGAACCTGGGTTTAATCCACTTTCCTGTGAGTTGTATGGTTTTAAGGAGCATGTGAACAGAATATCAACTACACTACAATACACTTGGGTTCAAACCACATGTGGGTAGAGGTGCATGTAAAAGAGGTAAAAGAGTATGAACTTATGAGAGAAGTTAGTTCACTGGAGTATAATAGGGGAAATAATTAAGGAAGAGGAAGAGAGGGGAGAGGAGAAAAGGAAGGAAAAAGGAATGGAGAAACAGGCCAGAGAGCGAGGGAGAGAAAGAGAGAGAGATCTAACCTGGTAATGCAGTAATGAAATCTCTCTGTAACATGGGCATGAGGATGGAGTAGATGTGCTCGTGTTGGTGGAATGTCATCCGTGCCACCAACTGCTCGACAAACTCAGTCTGTCGCGTCTGCGTCCAACTCTCAAAGTATCGCATACAGAGGTCGCTCTCGTGGTCAAAGTGTTCTCTCGGGGACATGGAGAACTGGCTGGAGTCCTCGTCCCCATCTTCGCACATCATCGGCATCTCGACAGCCATCTCTTGCTTGAGGTGCTCGCCGGCCGAACCGAGCGTGAGGTCTCTGAGTTTGGAGAGGGAAGAGGGTCCCGCAGGGTGGTGGCTCATCTTAGAGTAGGAGCAAGAGGAGAGGGAACAGGAACAGGAGGTTGGTTCTGAGTGGTCTCCGTCGTTGTTTGGAAGGGACTCCAGAGAGGCCAGGGGCATTATCTACACGAGGCGATGGTAACAGGCTGTTGAGACTGGGACCCCCACCGTCTGTGATTAAGTCGTCAACTAACAGGGTGTAAATACAGCGAAGGAGGAGAATGAGGTTTGTTGAAGATTGAGATGAAGGATAGTACCAGTTTCTTCGCGAAGAAATAGACAAGTCACTGGCTCTATGGGGGATAGTTGTAATAAATACTATGGTTTGAGGACTGAGACAAATCATTGTATACATACCCTTCATTCCCTCTCATGTATCATCACCAGAAAGCTATTTACCATGTAAAAAATGACAAAAACGTACGGAGAATAAACAACGCGTCGCCAGCCGCCCCACAAAGCTCAGGTAATACACCTCACACAAACTGTTCGCCGTGACGAAAAGCGGATATAAGGCAAACAGCATACCTGGATTATTGGTAAACTTTCGTCCAGCCAGATTGTATATGCCTCCTTTCTTTCTATCTCTGTCTCCCTCTCTGCGTTCCCGAGGAAAGCTAAGAGCTTGGGTTTTTTCGTGGTGGCAAAGAAAACCACGCCCTCCCCAAAATGACACAGCAAAAACCGTGACGCGCGCCGTCAGGTACAAGATTGGCCGGTTGAACCGGTCAACAGGATGACATGGCAAAATTAAGTGCGGCGCGCGCTCATCTAATTCTGAATTCATTCCGCGAGTGAGATACGCGTTCGGAACGGGGACCAGAAGACACCCACATGGCAGATTTGGAAGGGGAATTGAGAACCCTCGTGAGTATCCCTCTTCACTAGTGTATGGCTCTTTTAGATTATAATCACAGGGGCTGGGAGGAGCTCAGGCAGTTCTTGGAGCTCTGTCTGGAAGAGCCGAGGACTACACCAACTACGTTAGTCAAGTATCACTTCTCGTGCCAAGTGACCACACCTCTTTTTCTCTACAGGGAGGACTAGAACAGGCTTGGGCAGTGAAAGCTATAAAATATGCTGAAACACATTTCAAAGTTAGCCAGTATTTTTTCAATGTCGACGATTATGTACATTTTCCATTTAGTTGATTCAAAGTGTAGATGCCACCACCTTGACACTAACCAGGTTTTGAACCTTCAGTTTCATTGCAGTTTTAATGAATATCCCTCTGCAGAAGAGATGAAGAACTATTTCAAAAATTCAAAAATAAATTTGCAGAAATAAAGGTTCTATAATAATAATATAAAATTTTCATTTCATGAGTCTTGCAACCTTGACTGTTTTTTAAGATCGATAAAATCAATCCAGAAGACATAAAGTCACCCGAAGCAAAGGAGGTTTGTAGCACGTAATCACGATCACTGGTTTGAGTTGAGACATTGCATAATTATAGAAATGGAGGGAATTTTGTGAAAGTTTCAAAGGAGTTGTGCAGGACTATAACTATGGAACCTTGCTCAGGTGAAAGTCCATTATTTTCTGCAATCATCAACTTACCAGCCACCTTGTCAACAGATTGGACAGCACTCAGGACTACAGTGAAGAGAACACTATATTGGGTGGGTGAAATGATAGTGATTTCTCTCAGTTTTATTTTCAATATTCATTCCTTGTGTAGTTCCCAGGGTGCAGTTTCTTGCAGTAGAGATATCAAGAAATAGACAGGGTCTCAATTCTGTGCATTTTTCTCCCAAAAGCTAGCTAGGGCTGTATGTTTAGCAGAGTTGCGTTAATGCATTTCTGTTTATTTTGCCCATGGAGTGACTTTTGCATGTATATATGCATGTATGACAGTACGTTTCTTGCTGTGTAACTTAGTGTAGCAGACTAGCTATCTTGATTGTCTGTATTGAGCAGAGTACAGCCAGTGATGTCTCTCTGCCGCCAGCTCGTAGCTCTTGTAGGATTCGTGTTGCTTGCTAGATGTGTAGAGTCACACGATGAGTTAGAGTATGATGATCTAAGGCACAGTCTTAGAGGATATCTTATTATTGGGTGTGTAGTTGTAGTTGTACTCATTGCTCTTGTCCTCTTGGTTCTCTCTCTCTGCTGCTGCTATACTGTGTGCAGTAAGTCAAAGGATAATACGTCTGAGCTGTTATTACACGTATGTCTACTGTATATAGTGGCGAATGAACGAGTGCCAAGATTGCACAAGAGATCCGGCGAAGAAGGCATTCACCTCACAAAATTTGAGGAGACTGAGCTTGGTAGCGATGACAAAGGGGAAGGCCAAGCAGGGAGCACTGTTGTTGAACCGAAAGGTGTAACAGTGACAGTGATTGAAGTGGATACACAGGAAGAGAATACGACATCGACCTTTGGCCATTCAGTCGATAAAAAGGAGAGTGCAGAGGTAAGCATAATTAATTACACAAACAAACATACAAACTATAGTTTGTTTTGACTTGTCCGACCAAGACTACAATCATCTGATGTTTTTTCACATACATAACTTAGACCAGTGGTGGAGAGAACAAGGAACCAGCGGAAAAGGTATTACTATTATCCAATGTCACAATAATATACATGCCGACATTGCTGTATAAAATTCCCCTTTAGGTTCAGGAGGAGAAGAAAGAAAGTGTGAGTAAAGAAGTAGAATCTTCACAACCACCCAAAGAGGTTCAGGTATGTATATTATAAACAGTAGAAGGACCAAGGCTTAATGCACTAAAGATAGAACAAAACAAATAAAAATTAATTCAGAAAAGAATATCTATACCACTACATTTCCTATATTTTTTATGCCTCACGCAGAGTGATTCTGTTCCAGTTGCTCCCCCTCCTCCCCCTCCTCCACCTCCACTTGATGCTAAATCACTAAATCCTTCTATTATGAAACAAGTAATGCTATTGTTGATCAAACACCCTCTATAATTATATCCACAATCATCTTTACTCCGACTCTCAGAAACAGACATCTGAAACCCCTGAGGAAAGCAAGCCGGCTAAAGAAAAAACAAAGCCAGTTATTGAAAGTGGGGCGTCTTCAATTATGCAGGAACTCTCTCTTGCGATTCTAAAACCAGTAAAACAACTCTAGTGTAATCACAGCACCACCAATGTTTGTTATTATTTTCCATTTAGAAATTGGCATCAAAACCTCAAGTGGGTTTGGCCAGTGAAAGTAAAGAGACTCAGGACACAACAAAAGCCACTGAGTCTAGTGCAAACAGTGAATCAGTGAGTATCCATTAGTTGCCTAGATGCTAAAAACATTATGTCATACTATGTAGAAAGATACTGCTGGTGATGCTCAGTCTAAATCTCCAGACACAAAAGTATCAGAAACTCTAGTACCATCTCAAGAGGATATCAAACCCAAGGTAATGACACTGGGAGTAAGATATAATGCTATACACCAAAGTTTGAAATGATTTACGTCTCTATAGTTAGAGGAAAAGCCGCAAGATTCAGAAAAGAAGGAAGAGTCGAGTGCCACCTTAATGAACTTTGCTGACATTGATTCAGCCTTGGGACAGGCCCTGAAGGACTTGGGAGACTTTTAAAATCACAACACTCAGACGCACATAAACAGTCTCAGTCTCAGAGAGCTCACTATAGAGAATTGTCTGCATGTATAGCATGTGTAGTAGCATGTGTGTCGATATACACAAGTGTGTTGGATGTATGTAGTGCCTATTGGTGGAAACAACTCTATGGTTTATGTGAGTGAGAGTGTGCGTGTGTGACAGCACACTAAATAGGGCTATGGTTAAAGCGAGTGTGTATAGGCATCCACTGAATGTTAGTGTTTGCCTTGGACCCACAGAAAGACCAACACCGTCACCGCATTTGTGATGACACAGTGTGGGATAGGTCCACAGTGAGGGCTATTATCCATTAGGTAGTGTCGTAGCTACGTACAGGACGACTATTGTCGTGTGCAGCGCTTGGAACAGGTTCAAAGCCTGCATTAGTGTCTTAGTGCATCAGCACGAGTTGTATGGTGCCAAGATCATGAAGTGTCTGGGAGTTTGTTCAGTGTTTTTGCAACTGCCCCTACTTCTAGTTGGTTCTCTTCATAGTGAGTTATCCACCACAGTCATCCAGGTATTCATACAGTGTGTTACAGCATCAGTAGTAGTGAGTGGTAGTGAGAGTCAGGAGGAGAAATTGTTGATGCCCAGGAGTGTGGAAGAAATAGATGGCAGTGGTTCTGGCCTCTCTTATTCCCTGGTGCCAGGATCTACTTCACTTGATAATTCACTAGTAGAATCAATCATGCCCAACTCTTCTGCTGTTTCAGAAGGAACTTTGGATATTTCACAGATACAATCTACATCTGAAGTAATGTCAGTGACAGCCCAAGTCAACAATTCATCTTTCACTAGCATCACGACAGTTTCATCAATCAACACATCTCAAATGGCTCTAGTTGAATTGACTAGAACATCAGTGACTGGAGTAGAGACACTTTCTCCCTATCCTTCCTCATCTCATACAATGGCAGAAATGACTGCCACCAGCTCGTCGTCTCCTGAACTCATCATTGTCTCTGAGGCTATGAGCACACAGGAATACTCTTTAGCTACAGTCAGTCTGGTCACTTCAGACCCCCCAACTCTTCAATCTTCGATCACACAACATCAGTCCACTGCCATCCCATCTTCCCCACCCACCACTAATCCAAATATCTACACATCCACCCTATTCCTGGCTGCTGCAGGTGGAGCAGTAGTAGTTCTGCTTATATTCTTACTAATTCTCACATGCATACTTGTCGCCTGTCGAAAGAGGATAAAGAGGAAATGTTCATGTTGTAGGCCATCCCATAAGGTCGAAGGTCCAATTATTTCCATATCCTACCAGGCCCCCTTCCATGGAGAGAGGGGGAGCTACTTCATCAAGAATAACGAACTGGGGCCCACCTCATCATACTCGCGGCCAGGAGAGGATGATGCCAGCACAGAATTCATGACCACATTTTTTGTTTCCCCCACTCCTCGACCCGTTAGTGAGGTGGCAAGGAGGGAAACTGAGAGAGGAGCTTCACCAATTAATGTGAAATTTAAGACTCTGGAAAGAAGTTGGAGACCTTCTGCCAGACACCAAGTATATATTATAATTCTAGAAATTCTATGTTCTGTATTACTATGATTATTTCCCCTTACACAGCCAGTAGAAGAAACGGATGAAGAAAATGAAGACACTAATAATGTTAGTCAGCTCTTGGTAGTTTAACCTGTGGAAAATGGGGCCCCTTTAAAAATGAAGTGTACTATTCCTAACAGCTGTGTTCTGCACCATGCTATTCTTTGACCAAATATCCTTGTCTTGTAAGAATATGCTGTCTGTGTATTTTATGAGATTCCACTGCAAACATCTAAAGAAGGGATATGTTTTGTAAATATTGTCATATTGGCTGAAACAATGTCCTAAAATTAAACTGAAATCTAGCCAATCAGGGAGTCGTAGTGGGGCGGGACAGAACATATTGACCAATCCATGAGCACTCCGAGGCCATCAAGAGTGTGCAGTAGCCTTGGAGTCACAGATGCTTTACTGTTACAATCCTCTCTGTATTCCTATCTCTCTGTAGGAGTTTAGATTATCAGATTTGGATAACCTTGAGAAAATGTTGGACAGTGCTCTCATTAGATTTGAGTCGACGACACTCTAACTCTGACTAGACTCTCCATCCCTCTTACCACCTTTAGCTTAGAATTATATGGGCCATGCAATTATTAAAAGAAGTTGAAAATTTTATCATAATGCAACTGATAATAAATTATTGTAAAATTTTTAATTATGAAACTGATAGTGTTCTATACAAAACTATAATAAAAATATAATAGCAGTGGTTAAAAAAGTTTCATGTGAATTACGAGAGTTATAGGATTGAAAAGGTGACAGTACGTCTGATTCTTCTCAGGCAGTTGTCTCCGTTAGGTCTAACCTTGACTACATGCTGTCCTACTGAGAGATTGTCATACTGCACTGAGCCATCACCTGTAGACGACATATCATGATATTGTTCATATTATACCTAAAATTAACAAGCCAAGCTGGCATGCTTAGCAAAGGATGGCACTCCTGCCATTCTTTACCACTTAGCAAATTCCTGGCATTACTTTATTATCTTAATTGGCATTGAAGCATTACATAATACAATGACTCACAGCGTACGAAAATTCCATTGTTATCTAATTCACAATCAGTGAACTCCACAGGTCCGACGGGAGTAAATTCAACAAACACACTCCTCTGGAACACCCGAAACTCTTCCACCCCGTTCAAAAAGTTTTCTGCACAGTCTCTAGCCAGACCTAAACACAAACACACACATAAGATCATTGGTTTTGAGTGTGTGCAAGATATTGGGTTATACCTAGACGGATTGTTCTCATAATTAGAGCCACCTGCTGGCCCTGTTGATTGAATGCTGCGACCATGAAATTGACAGGACGCCGGGGATCGTCCGTTGGTGTTCCTACAAAGGTCACTTCTCCAGACGAACCTGTGTGTCACGCATAGTGCATTAATCTCTAACATCATTCACATACATAGGCCTGGTGAGTGTACCATTAGGCCAATCTACTTTTAAAGGTATAATAGCATAGTTTAACAGTTTTAATATTTTTTGCATGCTAATTGTTAGTACCTGACATGCACTGTAATGTCATTACCAGTAAAGTTATTCTTAAGAAAAATGCCAAATCTTTGCCTCAAGGATAAATGAATACTCACAGTCTTGTGGTGATTGATTGAGTCCGCTGATGGAGCACGTGGCACTGACGGCATCAAAGTTGAGAGAAAATGCCACAGTCACGCTCACCGTTCCGCTGCTGACCTCCATCACCCGCGGTGTGTCGTCAATCAACACAATCGTTCCAACATCAGGCGGAAACACTGCCGAGAAAAGATAAGAGTTCATAATAAGTTGCACACTTCTAGTGAGGACTTCTAGGTTTTACTTACGGTCGTCGTCTACGATGACAACTATGGCAACTCTTCTATCAGAGAGAACAGGGACTCCGCCGGATGCAGACAGTTCTAGGATGAAGGTCTCATTGCCTTCTGCCGTATTGTCACCAATGATGGTGTAGAAATCAACACGAGAGTTGTCCGAGTTGGAATTGAACCGGAGCACGGCTCCCGCGTCAATATAGTCTTCACCAACTGATGGATATAGTAAACTACGTAATAACTTTGCAAATGAGTACACATTTAAAGTAAGATTAGTCTAGTTAATTGCTTCTTCATTTTATGCAGGCCTAATACTGCCTTGTGTGGTTAAGCTTAGAAATGTTACGAAAGATAGAAAAGAAGTCTTTTTTAAACTTGTATCTAATAAAATTAATAAGTAACTGAATTTGAGACTAACCAGAGGCATTGCCCCCAGTGACAGAGATGCTCAGATCAATAGGCTGTGTGATGCGACCGTTGACAAAGCCACGGAGTCTGGCACTGGTCAATGTATCTCCCTCATCAACTGGAATATCAGTCTGAACAAAACCAGCACTCAACGCCAAATCTGACAGAGGAAATTATACCATTGTATAAGAAATAATCATAGGTGCAGAAAACATCAAATAAAAAAAGTGGACCCCAAATAATACACTGACATATCAAACTTTGAATATTATTAGGTTGCTTCATAGTTTGCTTGATATTACACTTTTATGTGTTAGAAAGTGTATATATAACAGTCCAACAACAAAATTGCTTGGCTTTGGAAAATTTTGAATGAAATGGCATCTATATTTTTAATCTAGCATAAGTTGAATAGTTGGCATACTTGAGTTCAGCTATTTTTTGAAGAAAATAATAATATATATCAAAACAGGGCTTTGTGAAAAAAAACTGACTGTCATTGTCAACGATGATCACGACACCGGAAGAGATGAGAAAGTTGACATTGGTGTCGGGGGAAGTTAGTGACACTCCAAATTCCTCAATGTTCTCCGCCAGTGAATCATCCACGATGGTCACATTCTCACAGATAACGGCTTGTGTTATGGTTGGGAAGTAGGTAAGCATTGTGGTCTCTCCGATATAGTCAACATCCTCTGTATATATCATAATCATACCCTCTCATTACTTTGTGAATCAACCTAGTATAGCTCAAATAAACATCATCTTAGTTTACAGGCCACG
Source organism: Phenganax stokvisi (assembly GCA_025400075.2). Classification (NCBI taxonomy): domain Eukaryota; kingdom Metazoa; phylum Cnidaria; class Anthozoa; order Malacalcyonacea; family Clavulariidae; genus Phenganax; species Phenganax stokvisi. Next base: position 9,086 of record JAODVQ020520455.1, read on the forward strand.
CCATGGAAATATTTATAATGGGAAATTTTTCTCTATGCTTTGGAAAAATCCCTCCTATGTCCAATTCCATCCCACCTATATAGGCACAATCTTGACTAAACATCAGAATATAATTTTAGAATTTTCCCAAAATCATTTTTATAAACTTTGAATTTCATGCGCTATATTTCTAGATTCTCAATAATTGTTTGTCTTTGTTACTCTAGACATAATGAGACCACGTTCCTACAAATATCCTCTTAATTAGGGTCCAGATTGTAGGGGGTCAAAATGAAGAGTTAGTGTTCTGATATATATCTCACCCTGTGCATCTCCTGTGATTGTAGTTAGAGTCACAATGACTTGAGATCCGAGGTTATTACCCAGAAAATCGACACACACGGGGTACATCCTTATTCCTTCGTCGATGGCAACGACAGACTCTCGCAGAGTTACCGCCAACTGCCCATCTGTATAATAGTAAGCACATTAAAAAAAAACAATCACAACTACAGTGTAACTACTCTATTAATTGGAGCCATAGGAATATTGTTAATAATATTAGGTCAATTCTATAGGAGTTATGAATGAATTGATCAGGAATTAGTTGGGAAGCATAAATTTGTCTGTTATATCCAAGTGTCTGCTATGAAGGGGTGTCTATTAAGCAGAGTGGCTTGTTTGTATTACAAAAACTAGTTGCAAACACTTACCTTGGTCAGCTAGGATAGTGACAATGGATTCTGGTCTGAACACAGGAAGATCGCTACTTGTGAGCGTGATCCGGAAGGACTCCTCTAGTTCCCCTATCTCATCGTCTATGAGACTAATCTCAACACACTGACGCAGGTTGTCTTCGCCGGGGAAGGTGAGGGTCATCGGGCTCGCAAATTGAAAATCAGACCCAGCTGATCGGACCAAGAGCAAAAGAGTAGTAGATGATATGTACAATGGATGTAATAGTTACTCACCCATGGCTGTTAAGGAGGAAACGGTGATGGTGGCTGTCACTGGAGCAGAAATAGTCTGTGTCAGAGATGCACAGACTCTGAGAGCACCGTCTTCTTCCCTGACTATGTAGCCAGGTGCATCGAGGCCAAGCATAGCTCCAGCCATGTCTGCCAATGTGCAGTAACCGATAACTAATCATAAATATTAAACATCATGTGCTAACCATTGTCGATGATTGAAATTGTAGTTGTGGCTCCATTGGCAAGGCTAAGTGTCAAGACTTCTGTGTTTTCTACAAATTCATCATCATCAATAACCAGATTGACACATCTTCTGATCTCTCCAGGTGAGAATGTCAGAGGTGATCCAT
>JAODVQ020520455.1:10485-24498 GCA_025400075.2 Phenganax stokvisi
TAAAAATGGTTAGCTACCATTGTCAATGATGGTGATGGTAATGGATGGTCCAGTGCTGAGAGTGAGTGTGAGAAACTCGTCGAACTCTCCAATCTCGTCATCATCGATGACCAGATTGACACATCTTCTGATCTCTCCAGGTGAGAATGTCAGAGGTGATCCATTAACAGAGTAGTCAACATTCACTATAGAATATAGATATAACTAATCTCTATAGCTGTTAGTAGTTCCTCACATATAGCAGTGTCTCCAGCCTGGCCAGCTATCACATTAACTACAGTGCTCTGAGACACTGTCCCACTCACTAATATCACACATACTTGCACAGTTCCTTCACCCTCATTGAAGCTTGCTCCTTGATTTTCGAATGCAAACACTGGGGGATCTGTCCACAGAGCATTTGAAGAGGGGACAAAGAATTGAGTAAGTTACTTACCCGCAGCATCATCATCATTGATCGTAACAACAGCACTTGATTGATCAATATCCACATTTTGTGAAACTGGAATGAGAGAAAGTGCAAATTGCTCTGACTCTTCAATCTCATCATCTCCCACTATTGTTACATTGATACACATGATGGTGTCTCCAGTGTTGAAAGTAATAGTTTCTGATACTTGTATAAAATCAACATTAACTGTAGAGAGAGAAAGAAAGACATGTTTGGATAGTTAAAAATAGCAGCTAGTATTGACTCATTCACTCTGTTTGCCTCTATTAGGCATGGAAGTGTTTTAATGTGGTCAGATTTTCAAAAAACTATCCCTAGCACAGGTGGTGGGACTGTCTATAAGTCAGGCATGAGAACAGATTGAGTATAAAGATAAACTATAATACAGCATAATTAAACAGTGTTTCATACGTTGAGCCTGTCCAGTAAAGAGAAAAGAGAAAATTCTTGCAGTGACACCGTCTGAAGTGACTGGAGTTGAGGCGACCACACAGACAGGTAGGATTTGATCCACGTCAGCTTCATTAACTATATAGAATGTCTGTTGTAATCCCAGTGTTTCTCTGGCTGCAGGTAAACAGAAACATGCCTGTGTAATGTTAAGTGTGTAAAAATTCTTATCGCTAAGAAAAAGTCATCTTTATAAATCTTGAGCAGTATTTATAGGTCTGGAAAGACAGATAACATTTCGGACCCGTGTGAAGCTACCTCTATGTATTTACAGACTTATAATAGATTGAAATTCCCACCGATGTCATTGCTGATTATTGTCACAACTGCTTGGGTATTGCTGAGTTGTTCTCCAGATAAGCTGACAAGGTTGACGAAAAATACTTCTGGTCCTTCAATGGTAGGATCGTCGATAATTGGTATGCCGACACACATCTGTTGGTCACCCGAATTGAATACCACATCGGAAACTAGGCCCGAAAAATCCATGCCATCTGTGATTAAAAACAAATTATTGATTTACTATTGAATGTTACTAGCTACTAAGTTACTACCGTCACATTCCATTACAAGTCAATACATTTGCAAGAGATTGTCAGGAAATAGTGCAGCAGATATCAAAGAACAAGGATATTGTTAGCCTATTGTTATAACTGGATAATAAAGGAATTGGTCCCCTACCTTGAGCACTATTACTCTGAGTTAAGACTCGAACTCTTACTCCGTCTCTCTGGAGCGGTCTGTCCAATCCCAGACACACAGTGACATTGGCATCAACACCTTCAGTCACTGTGTACTGATCTGGACTAAAGCCAACTCTAACTTGCTCTGAATAGTGAATAGAGATAGAACATAAACTGAACAACTGAATGGCCACTTAATAACCCCTGTTTGGGGAGTATCAAAAACAATCAGTTCACCAATTTCTCTCTCTCTCTACACAAGACCACTATTTGGTAGCACTACTACACAACTCAGTGACAGAGACGTACCATCATCGATTATTCCAACTTGTACAGTTGATCTGAAAACTGGCCGTGGGACAAGTGTAGTGAGCCCAATGTTGAACAGTTCATTATTTTCATCAAAATTATCGTCAATGATGCTCACATTCAAACATACTCGAGGGTTTATGCCAGCAGGTAGTATCAACTGCTCAGATACTGCCACATAGTCATCAGTAATACCTAGAGAGAACCATTTCGCATAGGATATTAAAATCTATATGATTATTGGATACTTTATAACACCCACTTGCTGTTCCAGATGTAGCTGTGGCATCAGTTGTAAGTAAGAACACTGTGGCAGGTTGTGACAGTAAACCATTGGCCACCACACACACCTCAACAGAACCACCTGACTCTACTACAGAGTAAAGAGGTTCTTCTATTCCAATTGGAGCCAATGCATCGCCGACAATGTTGACTGTGGCCACACTATCTCCCAGTCTCACGGCTGGGTCTGAAGAGCTCAGTACCACTGTGAAACTCTCGTCACCTTCAGGAACTCCATCTTCATTGATTGTAATGTTGATACAGTTGGATGATGGAAAAGATATCGTGCTATCAAATAGTGCTGTGAAATCCATCGGAGCTATGAAAAACATGTGAATCACACTGTCATACTTAGCACGATCGTCGAGTATAAAATATAGGTTGTATACTGCATTTGATGGTCTTGGACAATTATTTTAACTTTATTGTAGTAGTACATGAGGACTAAACTTAGCTTAGAGAAGTTTTACTGAAGAAAGAACATAAACAATCAAGAACAAAGGGATATATTTTATTTAAAGAGTACCACTTGTACTAAATACCTACTGATACACTTACTTAGTATTTATTTTATTATTTAGTATATTAGTCAGTATTTATTTTAAATAAACCAGAATCATAATATTATAACAGGTTTCCACTCTGTATTTCACTCCATTATGAGTGTATATTTATGCTAGTGGAACTTACACATGGCAATGTCACTGACAGTATTGAAGGTGAGAGGGACCTCTCTATCAAACACAGCCAAAGGTGTATCGGTCTGACTAACACAGACTGTCACAAAACCATCCATTTCCCTGACTGTATAGTTGACTGGTACAAATCCAATCTCAACCTCTGGAGAAGGTATATAACATCAAAGTTAATTATACGTCTTACTACCATGTATGTACATACACATAGAATGAGATGTGCCTATTATGCTGATTGACATTTTTCAGACTCAAAAACACGACTTGGGACTTTCAGCTATGTATACACCACTGAGCTGATTATACTATATCTCTAGTGTACTTTAGTGTTACTAAAAACATGAGAATACCAGTGTTTCCTTGCAATACTAACCACCACTGGCTTAGTCTAGGCACATCACTGGAGCATACATGGAAATCAAGATACACATAGGCTATACTCACACCACGAATGAAGCTAAACTCAATGTGTGGAGAAGTGTCCTTTTAGGCTTTCGTAGCCTTGCTCATTGGCTTACGTGTATCGTCGGTGATGCTGACAATACCCATGGATCTCAGGAACATAGCCCGGGTATAGTCAGATGATATTGTCACAGTGAACAGTTCGGGGTCCTCGACGATATTATCAGGCATGAGGGTGATATTGGCGCACAACTCGCTGACATTGGAATTGAATGTCAACTCAGTCATCAGTTCAATATAGTCAACTGTGGAAGAAAAATTGACTTCCTCTCAAACAGAAGTTTGAACTAATTTTAGTCATGCAGAGCACCTACTGAACTAATTGAGCACAGCTCACAAAATAGTGAGGTTAGACCAATAGGTAGCACAAGTTTTTTACAAAATAAAGAGCCTTGTGTTGACAGGACTCAGTTATCTATACACTACGTAAATCCTCGAATGTAAACGAGGGAAGGTACGTATAAGCCTCACTATTAGCCAGAGCAGATAGTTGTGACGTGACGAGATTGACGACGACATCACGTTCCAGAGTGTTATTGGTGTTGACACACACAGTAACCACTCCCTGGCTCTCTCGAGACAAGAATAATCCACCAATGTCGCCAACAAAATCAAAAGTAACTCTAACTGCGTCTGTGTAATGAATGGGGAAAGAATAAAAAAAATTTATACTATACATAACCACTCGGTAGCCACCTATCTGTCACCTGTTTGAGGGGTATCAAACAACTACATTATGTATACCAAGGCACTCTCTGTCTCTAAAATCGAGCAAGACCACTACTTTTAGTAGCAACACTTACCATCATCGATTATTTGAACTATTGCAATGGATCTGAAAACTGGCTGTGTGACAGGTGCAATGAGGTCAATGTTGAATATTTCATCTTCTTCTTCAAAATTATCGTCAATGATGCTCACATTCACACATACTCGAGGGTTTATGCCGGCAGGTAGTATCAACTGCTCAGATACTGCCACATAGTCATCAGTAATATCTATAGAGAATAGCACATTACAATTGATGGGATTATTGGTATAGCACTCACTTCCTGTTCCAGATGTAGCATCGATATCACTTGTGACTAAGGAAATTATGGTGGGTTGCAACATTAAACCATCGGCCACCACACACACCTCAACAGAACCACCTGACTCTACTACAGAGTAAAGAGGTTCTTCTATTCCAATTGGAGCTAATGCATCGCCGTCAATGTTGACTGTGGCCACGCTATCTCCCAGTCTCACAGCCGGGTCTGAAGAGCTCAGTACCACCGTGAAACTCTCATCACCCTCAGGGACTCCATCTTCATTGATTGTAATGTTGATACAGTTGGATGATGGGAAAGATATCGTGCTATCAAATAGTGCTGTGAAATCCATTGGAGCTGTGAAAAATATGTGACAATTCTTTAACTTCAGTGTAGCAGTGCACTTAGAAATTTTACTGAAGGGATATATTATTGAAAGAATATACCACTTGTACTAAAGTATAGCCTAGTGCTATACTTACTTTTAATAAGTTAGTATAATTTTTAAAACACACCAGAATCACATAACATGTTTCTACTCTATACTTTCATCCATTATGAAACTATCTTTATGCCTGTGAAACTTACACATGGCAATGTCACTGACAGTATTGAAGGTGAGAGGGACCTCTCTATCAAATACAGCCAAAGGTGTGTCGGTCTGACTAACACAGACTGTCACAAAACCATCGACTTCTTCAACTGTATAGTTGACTGGTACAAATCCAATCTCAAATTCTGGAAAGGTAAAATCACAGTCACTATACTTCAAACTACAATTACATACAGATACAATGAGATGTGCCTATAGGCTGGCTGATATTTGTTGGACGCAAACATGACTTGGGACTTTTAGCTAAGTACCACTATACTGATTATACTAGCGTACTTTGAACATGAGAATACCAGTTAACACTGGTTTTTCCTGGCAAAACTGAGAATTATAACCACCACCGGCTTAGTCTAGGCACATAACTGAAGAATATATTGAAGTCAAGGTACATAGGCTGTATACACTCCATGAATAGAGCTAAACTCAATGTGTGGAGCAGTGCCTTTGAAGATACCATAGATCTATCCATTGCCTTACGTGTATCGTCGGTGATGCTGACAAAAGCAGTAGATCTCAGGAACATAGCCCGGGGATAGTCAGAAGATATTGTCACTATGAACACTTCGGGGTTCTCGACGATATTATCAGGCATGAGGGGGATATTGGCACATGACTCGCTGACATTGGAATTGAAAGTCAACTGAGTCATCAATTCTAAATAGTCAACTGTAAATGAAGGATACATACTCTAACAATAGTTCGAAATAGAAAATTTTGTATTGCATTTCTAACATCCATTAACTGGAAGTCTAATCAAATTATCGTAAAAGAGTTATGTATGAGTTGCAAATCTTCAAATGAATTTATAAACAGTTAGGATATTATACATCATATAGATCATCTTACCACCAGCAAGAGCAGATAGTTGTGATGTGGTAAGATTGACGACGACGTCACGTTCCAGAGCATTAGTTGTGCCAACACACACAGTGGCGTTTCCCTGGCTCTCTTGAGACAAGAATATTCCACCAGTGTCACCAACAAAATCAAAAGTAATCACTGCAGTAATGGAGATGGTGGAAAATCAATGTTCAGCATGGTCTGCCATTGGACCAAGTTAGGGATTATTCTGTTCTCACAAAGTATATACGTATGTGGTGATTACACTAGCCTACAGGTCTAGAATTGTAGCATCTGACTCAAAACTCTGACATAGAGCATGTATTATTAGAGTATCGAAACATCAGTGCAAGGCAAGTGCATAATAAACAAAGCAATACCATACAGGCCAGCTCCTTTCAAAGAGAAGAACTGCCCTGGATGGGACCCGAACTCTTGACACCCGCTGTTCCGGGCCGAGTGCTCTACCAAATGAGCTACTAGTGGCAGTCAGTCGGCAGTGGGCCCGAGTCAACTACACAACACAAGTCCAGCTTATATATGTACCAAATGGACTATGTAAAGGAAAGCAATGGCTACACTATAATTGTCATCAATAATGTTAAAGAGAGTCAACAGGTTTGTTAAGATATAAATAGAGCTGACTTCTTCCTCATGAATCACTAACCATCATCATCAAGGATTGTCACAGTGGACACATTGTTATTGAAGACAACAAATTGGTTGTTTGATTCCAGTTCGACGAGGAAATATTCAGTAGCCTCAACGGGGCTGTTGTTAATGATTCCAATCATCACCATGTATTCTCCGTTCGATGAAAAACTTAACAGTCTGATAACTCCATCATAGTCCTGACCACCTGAAGTGACATAAAAAGAGTGATCGTCTAATTCTATAACAAGGATAAAGTATGTGTTTTATCCTATATGAGGAAGAGACTCATATGTGTAGCATACTATAAGACTAGTGATAAAAGTCCAATAACTAATACAACTGCTACAATCTCTTGTAATCGGAAAGGGATTTTAGCTGTATATAAGAGCTAAATTTAGAAATATTACTAAAGATAGAAAAAGCCAATCAAGAACAATGGGATACAGTGAAAGAATGCAATTTAGTTCCACTTGTACTAATCTAGCATTTATATACTGCTACAATTTCTTTTAGCTTAAATATTGCCATGACAGGTATATTTACACCTTCTTTCTGTATATAGCATATTAGCCAGAAGTATAGCATATACTAGTAGGAAGAATAAAGGAGGTCTAAACATACAAACCTACATTACATTGTGCATTACAGCAAAACAGTGTATATATGAGTGAGGTTCCTACCAATGGCAGTTCCATCAGCAGTGGTCAGTAGGACAGTGACATCGATATCAAACGATGAAGACACAGGGAACCCAGAGGCCCTGACCGTGACATTCACGAAACTGTCTGTTCCTTCAGTGACCATGTAGTTTTGAGGCGAGAACTCTATAAATATATCTGCAGACAATGAAAATGGAGAAGACCAGTTGTATGGGGCAGAGTGGAAAGTGAAGTAAATGAATAAAATTTAATCTGAAGATGAAAAGTTGATAAATTATTTGAAAAAAAATTAAAGCATAATTTTAGAATTATGGCACCTTGAAAAACAGCAGTAGGGAAGTAAGGAAAGATATGGTTGAAGGTATGAAAATGAACAAAGTTCAATAGTGTTTCAAATCAATATTATTCAATTCCTTACTTAGAGAAGCTAGTCACGCACTGGTACCACTGAGCACAGGCCATGTTAATACTTAATACCTTGCATTCCTTGGTTGCTACATATTACTAGCCAGCAGTGTATGATACAGGCAAAGTTGGCCATAATGATTGTGTAGGTCTATTAGCTGACCTGGTAGACAGGGGACACTGGTGATATCAGGACAACAGGTATCGTTCTGGAAGCAGCCGACATCACACGAACACATGTCCATCTGTCCAGGGTTGACAATGCAGGACTGGTTAGCACTGGGCACACAACAGGCGGTGAACCCGGCAGAAACACAACCAAGAGGAGCTGGATGGATCAAAACAAAACTATGTATCAAGACAGTCTCTATAATGCATAGAGGATGCTTAGTAGGCAATAGTTAGTTATGTGAGCAGTGTAGCTACCTCTATAATAATGGATCATATCAGCCATTCTCTGACAGTTACTGTGTTCACCATTATACTTTCATTTTCATCCTAAAGATCTATCCTAATCTCACTCTAAACAAAATGCTCATACAACCTTCCCTTGAATGGTTTAAGCTTGATTGTAGTCGAACTACTAAGGGCACTTGCATTACCAATCTTAATTATTTTGTGTATTGCAGCCAATTTGGAACTCTCTAACTATTGTTTAATGCTAAAGACAGTTGTCAATACTACTCTCTCTTAACAAGTTTAAGTTTTTCTGGTACTGTGTGGGTGTTACTATACCTGGAGGTGCCCCAGAGCCAGAACCAGACCCGGACCCAGACCCACTCCCTGAACCACCAGATCCATCGATCACTTCATTGTTGCAGACTACAGATGTACCTCCAAAACTCTCGTCAGCTGTATAACACACATAGGATCAGTGATTATTAGCGTTATATATATCATAAAATCGACATGGTGTTCACATCAGCACAGCAGGGTTCATATCAAGATAATGAACCTTGTATTGACAAATCAGCGATTCGAGTTGGCTTTACACTCTAAAGAGGATTATGAGATGAAGAGAGTAGAGTAGCTCACAATTGCAGACTCTCTCGCTTTGTTCAATGGTTAGCCTCTATGAGGTATGGAACATCTAAGTGGTAACCACGAACACAATTTCACCAAGGTAAGCCTGGGCTTCGTGGGCCTAGTAGATACAGGTGATGGGACCCCCTCTGTGAGTTGGATATGATAACAGCAATAAAAAACTTACGTTCTAGAATGTTTGCGTCAATCTTGAACACAAAAACACCTGACACATTGATATTTGAGGCCAACTCTATGTCCAGAACGGTTGACATGCCCGACTGGGGTATGAAGAGAGTATCGGTATCAAAATCAATGCCAACTTGTGCTGGATTGCCACCCAGTCCATTGGTGCCACCGTTGTCATCTCCAGTGGTCCAATTGATCCCACCCTCGGGATACAGAAAGATTGCCAAGGTCTCAGTTCCATCAGAATTGTATACTATGTTGCCTTGAAATGTGTTGAGCTGTACACAGCAAAGACACACACACAATGTTAAATCTCCCTTAGCCATTTAACACTAAACCCTCACCTCTAACCATGCACACAAAGCACTAGTATATATTATTTTAATAAGAATGACTTTATGAATAGGGGAAATGTATGGTAGGTCTAAGTATGGTGCTCAGTATGGTTCTACTAGACTAGGTATAATATACAGTGCTCACTAACTTGGTCAGTGTTTCGATCAAAGTATCCTACAGATGACCAGGTAACTGAGAACACTCGGTTGTAGCAGCCGGCAAATCGACTGTCAATACCTGCAGCCACTGTTACCCACTGATTCAGTACACCAATGTCGTTTCTCAGACTGTAGAATACATTTCCACTTCCTCTGATGTCCACGTCGGCAAAAAATACTTCTAGTATTCCAGTTGAGTCTTGGTCCAGCCTCAGTCTTCCATCATCACTCACCTATAATTATACCATAAGTAGAAATTCAGCCAGTCTAACTCTATTAATAGTTCCTTCAATTGGACAACACTGCTATTTACTCAGAGCAAAGCAAGGGACACTAAAGAAACAACAATGTCCGTCATGAGTAGCTCTTCTTATTAAATCGCATGTCTTTCCACACATTTCAATGCTCACGGGCATAAGGACTCTTGCCATAGGTTAACATACAGTTGTGCTCAACTAGACTGCAGGCCTTTCCATGCTTTATAAGAGCTATTTATGTACAATAGGCACACAGAGCTCTAGTGCTAGCTGTAGTGCTATGGATGCATCCTCACTTGAATATCTTGTACATTCATTCCATTAATCCGGAGTGTACCACTGCCAGGAGCTGAACTGATGACAAATTGTTGATTGATATTGTTCTGTTGGGGTAGTGTCAGCTCCGGTGGACCAGTATTGAAGGGGAATAGCATGCCTTGTGATATTGCATGAGCTCTGGCACTCATCATCAGTAGAACAGTCATCACCTGAACAAGGTACCATCTTTGTTGTCTCTCTAACATTCTCCCCCCGTCTCTGTTTCACTATCTGTCTGGTGTGGCAAGCAAGTCCAAAAAGACACAAGATAACTTGGAGGGAGACACTTCTTGCTCGCTGTAACTCCTCTCTCTCTCTCTGTGTCTTCTCAGTTATCAGTATACAACACACTCCAACCACTAGTTCATATTCTTTGACTAGATGAGAACTAAGATCCCTATGGTGTAGCTAGTAGCCCAGTGTCCCACTAGTACTAGTACTACTGGTGGTGCTGCTGCCAGGTGAAGGGAGTATGTACCGGTTGGTGTTGAGTATGACATGAATCCTGGTACAGGGAGACATGTACCAGGTGGCCCCGGAGGCAGGGCTAGTTGCTCTTAACTGTGTGAGTGCCACAGTTGTTAAGGAAGAGTAGCCCAGAGCCGACCAATACCAACACACCATTCTATACACACACCTTACTGCCATACAATCCACAGAAGCCTACAAACACTACAGCCAATCAGATTCGGTGCCAAGACACAGTGGTACAAGGTATTCCTGCAATTCTGAAAGTCACAGAGCGATAAGTATAGTACATAGTTCATGGACTACAAAATCTAGTCCACTATATATCACGTATACAGTGGAACCTCATTAAAGCGAACACTGTTAATACAAAATACCCATTTAGTATGAGCTAAACTGTAACTCTAAAGTCCCTTTTATAAGCATACACTATACTATAGCTACTCTTTAAATGAAACTCCTGTTTGTATGAACATTTTAAGCTGGCCCCCTGGAATTCACTCTAACAAGGTTCCACTGTATATATACCTATGGCGCAATGCAATACAAATCTTTGAATGTAAAAATACAATATTCCCAGTTGATGCATTACAACATCTTTGAACACAAGATGAGCCCTATTATTATTATTAACAATAGATGATAGTGTGGTGGACTTGTATATACACACATGGTACAGAGACAGAGGACAGTAGTAGTTGGGTAAGGAGAAACTGAGAATAAGTGAAGCATATACAGGGAGGCGATGGTGCGTAATGTATAGGAGAGAAGATGATAAAGGGATAGAGTGCGTTAAGAGATAGTAATGGAGAGGAGCTGTTTCTAGTTCTCTGGGTAAAGTTTATCTGGGAATAAGAGGGGCGGGCGGATTGGTATGAAGTGTTGGTGGTAATAGTGAACAGTAGTATGCAGGCGATATGATACTGTTGTTAAAACGGCCTAAAATACAATAATTCTATCGGTCCCACTCCCGGGGTTATTTATCGGCCGTTTCTTGCTCAATGAAGTCCTTGGCGGCGTCTTTGCTGACTGCGTTGATGTGACTGACTTTGTTCTGAAACTTAACTCCGTAGCACTTGTCTGCCACCTCCACCAGTTCTGGTCTGAAGGTGGTCGTGATGAACTGGGCGTTTTCCGCCAGTCTGTGAATCATGGCTGAGACAGAACAATGAGGAGAGTAGAGTGAGCAGGGCAGTATGATACCATGTACACACATACATATTGTGGATGACACTAAGGGTGCACAATAACAAAGTCAGGGAAGAAATAAAATCAAGGATAATCAAAGAGAAAAGGTGGAGGGAGAAGAAACTAGAAAGAGAAAAAGGTGTGCCAGGGCTTCATGGACCCAGTAGGCACAGGTGACAGGGACTCTGGCAAGTCGGGCATGGTAAAAAGACAGATAAAGAGGGAGGGAAAAGAGAAGGCCAGAGCTAGCTCATTAAATGATGAACCCTATGAGACATTCAACCTTTAAGTGCTACTGCGATCACAGTTACACAGAGGTGTGACTGGGCTCGGCCCAGTGAGGACAGGTGATGAGGCAACCCCACGAATTGGGTATTAGAACAGTGAGGGACAAGGATCTAGTACTGACCAGCCACAGAATGACGATGGTGTGAGTCGAGAGCCTGATCTATCTCATCAAACAGATAGAAAGGTGCCGGATCACACTTTTGGATGGCAAAGATGAGAGTCAGGGCCACCAGAGACTTCTGTCCACCTGACAATTGCTGTAGCTCTTTAGTCTCAGATGCAACACCAGTGAATGATACCTGGAGTAGGGACCACCATGCATAATAATAAACAACACAATACAGTGGAATATTTTCAAGAACACTCTTAGTATGAACCATTTCTTAAGTGCATGCCACATCCACACTGTACTATGTACATACAGCTCAAACTGCTATTTGTGCAGTCAGATAGAGCTAATTTTTAAGCAAGATTCCGGATGTCTATAGGGGCCAGCTTTTAAAACATAGACTTAACAATGATTGCCTGCAAATGAACCGGCTGTCAAAGTGACACTCGGTGAAGAGGACTATTACACAAGACAATTGAGTCAGTGTACGGTCCAGGTCATAGTATTCAATTACACTATATATACTACTATACTACCTACTCTAATGGAGACTCCGATGAAATGTTCGTCCACCGTCGGTCCTCTACCACTGCCACTAGGTCTGAGACTATCTTCATCCTCTGTATCTTCCGAATGAACCTTCAATACAAACACATCAGAGAGGTATATACTGTACACTCCAGTAGCCTACAAATACACATGGTGAGGTTCTAGCAGAATACTTAACACTTTATTTCACTTTTAATGGGAAAACTCTGGGTATCCAAGTAAAGTACTACAAGACATTTGATGGAACACTTTGAAGTAAAAAACCAAAGCAGACCAGTGTAACTTTTGTATAGACAAACTATACTAATCCAGAATAGCACCAATTGAGTAATGTGTTGTATTAAACTGTACGACTAAAGATTGTAAGCAGGCCTACATACATATGTATTCCTGTTCAAAGACAAACCTCCTCGGCTCTCTTCATAACCAACTGTCCCTTTCCATTGGGTACCAACTCCTGAAATACATCACTGAAATTCTTTGATACCTGCCGTACATGTACATACACACATAATAGAGTGAAACTGCTTAGAATACCCTCTATAGCAGACACCTCAATATCACAAATTTCAGCATTCAACTTACATACATACTATAGTGGAGCTTCGCTTAATGGACACCCCTCTATAGTGGACACCCTGACATAATGGGTAAATTTAATGTTCAAACTTACTACGGTTCAATACATTATAACCCCTATAGAACAGACACCCTGGTATAACAGACAAATATCTTGGTCCCAAGTTGTCCATTATAGAAGGGTTCCACTGTATAACCATATGTAACCCCTCCAGGATGTGGACTCAAAAGTTGTCCGTTTTAGAGGGGTTTCGCTATATTGTATATAGTGTGTACAAACAAATACCATAACCGGATCAACTGATAACCATGATACGTATTAACGCATTACTAGAATGTGTAGTTGATTGTAAAGAGTGACTAGAGGTATGATTGAAATGTGTGGGTTACATAGTTAATGCTCTGTCTCAGTATTGAACACCAGGGAATGGGTGGCACGACAATCACTGCAAATGGGACCACATCCGCACACAACACACAGATGACCCAGTGTGTGAGAGTGACCACCAACACACACAGCATCATACCATATTATCAATACCAATTAAATACTTTTAAATGCATAGAAACCAAAACTGCCAATAGAAGAAGAGCACTTCTACACAACCAAATACCACTATAATTATGCAGCTGATCATAATGTACTATATGCAACAAGTTAAGTAGAACACATTGCAGGAGGTTATATCATTTATATTTATAATTATACTGTCAGAGACTTAAAAAAGAACAGTATCCAGTAGCAAACAAGGGGACAGCCATGCTTGACTAGACTTTTATCAAGCCTGGTCAAGCTTTTACCATACAAAATCAATCTTGGTCGTGACAGAAAAATGCATGTTCAAGCTTAGAACAAGCTGGTTATTCAAGCTTGTGTCAGGCTTGCCAGACAAGCTTGTACCGTTCATGTTTTGTTTTGCCTGGGGGAGTAAAGCTAGACAACGTAGATATGTATAACTATGTGACGAGTAGTGTGAGGAACCTGTTTGAAGGTGAACTGGATGGCCTCAAACTTCC
>JAODVQ020520559.1:0-24494 GCA_025400075.2 Phenganax stokvisi
TGAAACACTGTGTAGTGGACTATTGAGGTAAACTTAAACCATTGTATATATATATATATATATATATATATAGGGTAAACTATCTTGAATGAAGAATTGAAAACGATCAAACAATCCAGTCTCAGATCTGGCAGAGGTTTATAGTCACTCATTAGTTCTCGCCTCAAGTACATGCTGTTACTATATTCATAGGAGGAGCGTGTTTGTGTCTTTTCGTCATTGTAATGGAGTTCAGCCCCAGTAGACGTCGTTGGCTTTTAGGCACTGTGATGTGGCTCTCTGGTCCTTTTCTATTTACAATGATGGCGCTCTTTGCATATCTTATACGTGAATGGAGATATTTACTGTTGCTGGGTGCATTGATGGGAACTCCTGTCATGATTTACATTTGGTGAGTGTTTTGTCCCATTTATCTTCACTTTTACCAGTGGATAGTGGCACAGGTAATTTAAAATAAGTTCCCTTCTAGCATGAGTTTGAACGATGTTGTTTCTTACAACTTGCAAAACATTTTTTCACTTCTTAGGTTTATTCCTGAAACACCTCGCCACCTGTTGGTTCATGGGAAACACGACGAAGGTCGGACAGTCCTGGAAAAAGTAGCAAAATGGAACAAAAAACAGATGCCTCAAGAAGACATTTTTGTTCCGATACCAGCCGACAACGAGAAGGCTGATTTTAGAGATCTCTTTCATAACAAATCAATTTCTTTAATGACGCTCTCAACCTGGTTTTCATGGTGAGCTTAATTTTCAATCTTTGCGTCTTTCGTGCGTAATCGAGCCAGAAATGGCGGAATGCTTTAGTCAGATAATTTCGTGGCATTCCTGTGAATTGCTGTTTTTCCCAAATACGAACATCTTGGACCTAAATTTACTAGTCGACCATTGTTTTACTAAAAGCAGAAAGTTGCATGAGTTCAATACTGATACCGTTGCCCAGTCTTTTTCAATGTTAACATCGTTTAGGCAGCTCCCTAGTTACGCATTTTTGACAGGCAAGTACTCGTACGTTGAAGTTTAAATTGTAATAAAACTTGTCTAATAAACAATCACAAGAAGAATTGTTTCGAATTTGGAATTATAAATATTTACGTGTCTATTTGTTCGTTTATTTTTAAAACCCATAAAACCTTGAATGTTTTCAACTTTATACGTGCGTGTCAGGGTTACCATTTTTATGTTTTCAGGTTCACAATAGCCTTGCTGTTTTATGCAGTTTCCTACAATGCTGTATATCTTGGTGGAAATATTTACATTAGTTTTTTTGCAAACAACGTTATTCTTTTCCCGGCTAACGGATTAGCAATTGTGGCAATAAAAATGTAAATATATATTGCAGCTATAGATAATTTTAAAAGCCTATGTAGTTTTTAGAAGACAACTATGCTATATTATAAAGAAACCTTGAGCTATCCTGTTTATTGACATTTCTTTTTGAAATTCAGGTTTGATCGTAAGAAGATTATCACGATTGGTTTACTTGTTGCTGCCGTTTGTACAGTCATCACAGTTTCTATTCCGGCTGATAGAACAAATGCAGGTTTGAATACTATCGATTATTATTAAAGAAATTATGTTAGGCTGCTCAGTTACTTCACATATGCTTACCTGAAAAGAAATAAGGCAATTCACTTCTGAGAAACAAAAGTTTCTAAAGCTCAGTAATACTTGATCAGTCTTTGATTTTTTTTCGAAACTTTTCTTTATTTCTTGCAGGTTTTTCCGCTGGCAGAATAATCTCTAACATGATTGCAAAAGGATCAATCGCTGTTCCGTTTGTAGCCATATATATTCAAGGGGCTGAAGTATTTCCAACCACAGTCAGGTATTGAAACTTGTGATAGAACAAGTATTTTTACTGCAAGTTGATCCCAGTTTTCTGCTCTTGATGCGAAAATCAGGCCCTGTCCGTTAATTTATGTTATTTTCATTATAAAAATATTTGCCATTCCCAATTTTTAGCTCTTTCATGTTTGCTCTCATTACCTTCTTTCTCATGTTCTATTTAACATATCATCTTTTTTTAGAAATATCGCGTTGGGAACGTCTTCTGCTTTTGGTCGTGTTGGATCATTTATTGCTCTTTACATAATATGGCTGGTAATTGAAATAAATTCATGTCATTCACATCAAATGAACCTCAAAGTCAACAGAATTTCAAGCTGTTTCCGCCAAACTGGTTAACACAAACTATTCACGCCTATAAAGCATCATTACACATAATTTCCAGCAATATACACTACCCCTGCATCGCATTATACTGAATAATGTTCAACAGTACGAATAATATATCCTTTACTACAGAACAAGCAGAAGCATTTACATTCGTTTTTTCGCAACTCTAAATTCCGTAGAGCACGCACTGAATATTCACTGATCTATACAAGTATCATAAAAGTTCTTCATGATGGATAATTACTTAGGGAATTCTCTCTATGTTTAAAAACGTTTCGTCAAAGTTTGATTTCCAATCAATATTTTTTTTCATATGTTAGCAACGCATTCACCGCTACGTTCCTTACGCAATCCTGGGTGCGCTGTGTCTATTGTCTGCAATTATTTGTCACATTTTCATTCCCGAAACGCGAGCATTGACAACTCGTGAAGTGCTGGTTGAAAAGACACTTGAAGAAAAGGACAGAAACGGAAGTCATCTGCAATCGTATGGGAATGAAGTTGCGGTAGAGTTTTCAAAACAAGAAGAAAAAGTCAGCCTATAAAAACACAGCTTGAAAATGGAAACTTTGTTCGATTCTTCATGTTCAGTGGACATCGACAATTGTAGTTGAGTGGCTGATTCTAGCTCTAGCTCTAGCACATGTAATGTACAAAGTTCACGAGCGTTCGGATTGGTTGTCTGAACAGCATAAAAATAGCCAAAGTGCCAATGACGTTTTCGTGATTCTTCTGCTTCAGTAGTTTGAAAGCAGCTAGGTCATGCACTATGGCATCAAGTCATTATACATAATATTAATGTTGTTTTTAGCAAAAAAGTAGAAAATGAATATACTAATGCATGCAAGGTTAAAATGTTATTAAATCTAAATGTATAAATTTAGTATACGTTTGGTGCAAACGTCGAAGTGAAGCTATATCTGCCCGTGGAGAAAAAAACAACAACAACTACAGTCTATATCAAGACTTCTTTTTTTAGGTTCATTTAAGTCGGAAACGATTATGATTAATGAAATAAAATATCATTACCTGTTATGACGTTAGAATATTACAAATACGTCATAACCACAAAATACTTGTAATCTTGGCTGATTGCACTACAAGCGCACCGACGATAAATGAAAATTAGCCCAGTTTTTTTAAGAACTACTCGTTCAAAGAGCTTTTAGCGCGGATAACCGGAAACAAAGCATTGCAAAACGAGGATTTGTCTTTCAGTACGACAGTTTTGTGGAGCACAGATTGACTTAAACTCTTTCAAACCTATATGTTGGAAAAACTATGTTCACGAGCACTGTACAGTCTGATATTTTGTAGACAAGAAGATTGTTATTGGACATATTGTAATCTTTGCTATTAGTTATCAATGTAAATGGTAAAGAAAAACATTACAATGATTAATGAACGTGCACGCATGTTAACAGTAATGCAAAACGAATGATAAATATATTATGGAAATAATCCTTTTATAAATTTTATGATCTAAGCAATAATTTCCGGCAGGCTTTTCCAACGTGTCATATGCCTAGGCATTGCCAGCGCTGAAGCAAAACAACAAACCATCGAGTATGCGCATGCATGTTTCGAGTTTTGACAAACGTATCTCTGTAAGCAGTCATTTCAACATACGACTGCACCATAAAAATAAAATGTCAAGTGTTACTATTAGTTTTCATTGCTTTCAACTATGTAGCTATACATGTATAGTAGCTTTTATTGGCTAACTTAATTCCATATTTATATCTTTTTCCTTTCCTGTCCTGTAAAAGCTTCCAATTTATCTTCCCCACATTCCAGTTTTTCCCGACGTTTTCGTCGTTTTCTTGGTCGGTTTTACAGTTTTACCTTTGCTCTTAGACGAATGTGGGCTCAACTTTGAATTGGGCATGGAGGAGTCAGGAATAAAATCAATCTTTCTGCTCCATCTTGTGGCTTCTCTGCTTTCTGGGAATTCTATTTCATCCTCATTAAATTGAAAGAAGCATGTAACTTCGCTAAAGACTAGAACAATTAGAAAAATACTTCTCGTTGATAACTTCGAAAAAAACCGCATTGTTCTGTACTTAAGATGAATAATATATTATATAGAATAGGTCTCTACTTCACTTCACTATGAGTGCTTATTATAAAGTGATAATTACTAAATTAGTGCGAGGATTTACCGTGTTTTTATACATGCTAGAGTTTTAAAAAAATACGTGGTCAACTAAATTAAAATGACGCACCCACAGATAAGAACAACGTTTTAGATAACATTTTGGTGCATTCCTTCTCGGATCCAAGGAGAAAGACAAAGAAAAAATAACGCCCTCGTTTTGAAATTAATTTGCTGAAACACGATCATAACAAGTGTCGTGTTGAGTATTAAGAAGTGAGTAATGATAATGAGAGATGCGTTGTCTACGTTGTCTACTTATGTTGTAAATGAGGCGACTAAGTACATTAGCAGGCCAATCCACTGCACAGTGTAATTCCGGAAGTTTTTTTACACGAACACATGCTTTTTATTCAGAAATTATGTAGCTCCAATTTCAACGATCATTTTAGGCGCTGTTGTGGGCTCCAATCGCTTAATCCTACAGTAATTGCTTTGTCTAATCTGGTGCATTCTGGCGTGCACGTTTCAACATGAGCTTATTTGTTGCGTAACATGTGCAGTATTAGCGCCTTTCTGCGTGATCTTTTATTGCGCACGCTCATATATACTACTTTACAGACGAAATTCATGCAGAAAGGGAAAGGATTCAAAATTATTCACAATTATATATTTGATAAGAATGTGATTGGGTGCAACGTAAAGTGCAGTATCAATCGATGCTTTCAGTAAAAACTCTGATATAGTGTGGTTAAGATAATTCTGAATTCAACGACACCTACAACATACATATTTTACTGACTAATCGCTAAATGCGTCCAGCTATATTTTGCTACATCTTTACATGTACACGGCCACAAATTCTTATATACGTATATACATCGTGATTGTCATTTGGACTGCGGTGGATGAAACTTTGCACTGCAGAGTGATGTTTTTTGCTTCTCCGACGGCTTGCGCTTACGTGCATTACAAATAAGGCCATCAATATTTAAAGCAGACTCTTGAATACACGCCGACATATAGTGCAATAAACGATTATAAATAGCATGACATACAATGAATACAAAAATTATTATTAATGATATTACGTCACACTGATTATGCCCATTAAATAACTGTTTTCAAAAATCAGGTTTACGCGCTCACATAACATGAAAGGCAGGATCATTGGTAGCTAAAGTTGCATCTTAGGCTGCAGCACGCATGCTCAAAATAAGTCGCACAGGAAAAGCGTTGTTGCAGAGACTTTGGCATTAGTCTCTGGCATCCTTATCTGTCCTTGATACTTCGTAAAGAGCTGACTAGGGGCTGGAAATTCTTGCATTCTATCAGTCACATGATCAGTCTTATCTTTCGGTAAAGTGATGAGAGAACTAAGCAGTTCCGTATGCTTCACATAAATGCCACGGGTAAAAATAGACGAACTACATATCGAATGAAAACTTATGATGCAAGCAACGTTTTCGCTGAATGATAGCGTTGAAAGCGCGTCAGCTCAGTTTCGTCAATTCTTGTTACTATCAGAAATATTTTTTATATTTATTATAATTAACTATCGGTGAAGGGAGATGATTTGGAAAATAATTGAAAGTTATTGCTTTGTTTTGTTCATTGTTATGCACTTGTGCCCAGTGCATTATAATAATTTTGCACCAAAAACCTCGTTCAGTAATGAAAATTAAAATTTGTCAGGAATTCTCCTGTACTCATAGTATACAAGCCTATGAAAGAGCACCACATTATCTCAAATAAATAGCACCTGGGCAGGCATGCAGCGAATCACTGCGAATTCTCCCTCAAAACACGCGATCCCTTCTGCATGTGCATTGACTCTAGCAGCTAAATCGCTGTTTCTCAATTCTTTCTCAATTCAAAAAAAACAGAAAGAAATTGTTGTCATCAGCTATCAACACTGCAGCTTTCATTTCCATATCAAAGCTACTTCGCCTCAAGCGATTCATACAGTCAAGAAAGCAAGTTTCATTAAATTTAAGGGCGCGGGATGAGAAGTATTTTCATGGAGATTTAATGCCTACGGTGGAGGACGTGCAACATTTTAGGTGCATTCGCCGTTTAAATGTTTTTATTCAGTTCCGGCATTCGATACAAGAGCTATTAATGACAGACTGCAGTGCAAACTTGTTTGTCCCCGTTTTACAAAAAATAGTAACTGTTGAATTTTCCGAGAATACAAAATAGTAGATATTCCAGTCGTGACAAGTTGATCATTTTGTTTTCTATGCATTTGACACACAATTACAAACATAATTACAGTACATTATCGAATACAATTCTTTTTGATATAGTCTTTACATGGTTGAAAACAGTACAGAGTGTAATGTAAAACTATTTTTCTGGCATTTAACATTTATCCTTGTCCGTTCCGCAAAAATTCTATCTGCCGCCATTTAAATACATCAAGCATGAAATGTACGGTCATAATCCTCTATTGTATCTCGTCGCCCCACCAGCCCTTCACCTTCTGTCGTTTATCCTCACCATGTCCTTCAAGTTCCCCGTTACCACCTTCTATATCTCGTCGTCCCCACCAGCCCCCAACTTTGTTGTTTTGCTCTTCGCTTATCCACCGACGTCCCAGTTCTTGAGCGTATGGTATTCCCTGCATTCCTTCACCAACCACAAATGCACCAGAAGGAGGGCCGTATGGATAAGTGTTTGGCGGGTAATACAAGGGAACTTGTTTTTTTATCTTCTCAGCATCCATATTCAGTTTTCTCATACTTTTGGCATTGGTGAAGTAAAATAATGGCAGAAGCATAAAGAAAAATACGAACAGGCGATCGATTTTCAATTTCATGGTGTACTGAAAAATTTTTACGAAGATACAATCAGTTTACAGAAAAAGCTGCATGCATCAAAAAATTGCAATATAAATCAAAATACACTTCAACTATTTCTTCAATTACCGTCATTAGTTTTTTTCTACTTTTACAACAGTTCACACACAGCGGTTCCATGCAATGCACTATAATCACATATTTCACTATAACACTTATGTGAGGTTAAACTGATATTATGGAAAATTATGCTTGCCTTTTTGATTGATGTTGTCCTTTCTTGAGTTGGAAATGGACCAATGGAGCAAGGATATACTTCGTCACTGAACTGCCCATAGAGTTGACAATCGATCGTATTTATAACAATATACTGTTGATAATATCAAAAGCTTTATTGCTTTTTGAGCTGATAAGAATTAGATACACTTACGTTGCATTAACCCACTCGAGTTAAGTTAAATTTGAATAGGAAAAACGACTACATAATGTACTATAATCCAAGAGCGTTACTATTAGTTCAAAATAACAAATGCGTTTTTCCTATTCTATACAATTCATTCACTATGGAATTGTTTTCGAATATATCGATCACTTACAAGTGCACTTTTTAATTTCATTTTTGTTTCGTTTAAAATTATCCAGTGTTTCGTTTTAAATTGTTATTTTTTAATCTGCAAGCGGATGTTTATTTTGACAATTAAAGAGCTTTTAACTACTCGAAGAATTTAAAATGAAAGCAACAGATAGCATCACAATTTACCAGAATCCTTTGCGTTATAGAATTGGTTGGTCAAGTACAAAAATATAATAACTAAACTATAAAGCTGCTTACTTCAATTCTACATGCGTAAAAGTCTTGTAATCTACCGTATATAGTGACTGCAGTTCTAACATTTTCAGTTTAAAAATGATCACGAGATTTGAGAACCAACCATTCAAGCAGAATTATTTAAAATAGAGAGAGACATAACGCAACATTAGTTTCTCATTTCAATTTGTCTAAATTGTTTAAAGCACATTCAGCAGGTGTGTGCCGGTAGATAACCTGTGAAGAAGTCTTTTTATCGACGATTCGAAGAGGATTTCCTGTATTTAACACAAAGTGAGCTAATTATAATTCAACTACTGCGCAGTTGAACATGCAGGAAGTATGATTTGTGTACACCTGGTCTCGCACGCATGATATAGCTCTCTACATCATCAAAACAATTACAATATCCTATGCTGTTGTTGAACAGTAAAGAGACGATTAAATAAACTTGTTCTTCAAAACTAAAATCCTAAGGTTAAAACTTTAACATAAAATTTAAACATTTATACACAGCCAAGTAAATATGAACCATTTTTGGTGTAGACCACAAAATATCGTTCATTATTAATTTATACAAAATATGAAACACCTGTACCCCCATGATGCTTGGCGTGTAATGGCGCGTTTGGTTTACACCAGCAATTTTTGCTGCCACGTTGTTTTTTTGTTTTGAAGCATGTGACAAAGTGGATAACTGACTTGTCCAATCATTTTGCCAGAGCACTTACCATGTCACAAAATCCTTAATAAGTCTTCTGATTTTATATTTTATACATTCCTATTCAATTCTACGACTCAATGGAAAGAAAAAGCATCAGGCGCATCAATGTAGCGTAGAAATCTGAACGCCACTTTCTAATTGAACTTGTAAAGGCTGGCTTCTAGTTACGTGTCACTTGACACACAAGTACATGCATGTAAAAGTTTAGCTCGTCGCAAAACCATAAACAACCGCAAGATTTGTTTAGAATATTGAATTTTAAATAATTACGTATCTATTTTCATGTGTATTTTTAAGAAGTATAAAACTTTGAAGGATTTAAACTGTCACGTGGGAATCAAAAACGCGGAAGTAGAAAACAGCCTTCAATAACTGTCCCCCTTAGAGGATTACCAGTGATATGTCGCATGTAACACCGAAAACAAGCTCGCGCAAAGACTTCATCATTACAGTCATTACTATAAGCTCACTACGACGCTAAGAGTGACTGGCACGACCTTTCACACGACATGTCTTTTTGCCATGCTTAGAAATATTTGGCAAGTGTACAGGAAATCATGGCATGGCACCAGCACTTACATGGAGTTTTTTGTTGGGCCACTTGGGCCTTCTACTCCAACACAGTCCGAGTAAAATAATGGCCCTGGGAATGAGGTTGGTCATTTCATGCAAGCAGGCATGTCGCTTTTCAGTCATGGGGAGTTCACGAGAAGACCAACCATATTGTACGCACTACAGTTCTGGCAATTTTTATTTAGCTTTTTGACAAATTTACTACATTTTGGACCACTCATGCAATTGCATATTTTTCTACTTCATTTTAGTAAGAGTTTACCTTTAAAACTAATATTACTGAAATTTTTTCGCAAACATTTTATATAGAATTCTATAATTTTCTATTCGTTTTGCAGTCCACAACAAAGTCTCCAAATTGCATGATGTAGACGTTAGTTTTTGGAATATAATTTTTTCGTTAACCAATTTTATTGCTTTGCATTTCAAAATTCTTCGCCGGTGATTTTCTCAGTTTTCCATTCTTCGAAAGTGAACGACCCCACATTCCAAGACCTTGGTAATCATTCACTGAAGAGTCAATGAAAGATCGATCTTCTTTTTCCGACGGCCTAGCAAGTTTCCTGTTCATGAATAAATCTACATATTTTGAAGATTGAGGAATTGTTCGACCCCATAATCCTACGCCTTGAGATTTCTTCACATTCTCCGCAGTTTTTATACCAACATCTTCTATAATTTCATTGTGATTGGTTGCTTTTGTTACAACTTTATTCATGTGTACTTTGGCGTCACCAAGCTCCAAGGTTGGTAAATCTTGCTCAAGTCCAGCAAACTTTTGCTCATTTTCATCAACCATAGGTAAGCTTACACGCGATACTTCAAGTAGTAAATCATTCGCATCATTACCAAATTTGTTGTTCTTGATACACACAACTGAGCAAGACTGCAACAGTACTAATACTCCAGCTACTGATGTGAGTAGTCTCAACATGTTTCTAGAATATCCTAAAAGAACGCAACGAAAATATATTTCATAACTAACTTCGTAAACAAAGCTCATAAATACCAAAATTTAGTCCTTTCTCTGGGCCAAATGCGCCCGGTCGATATCTTGAAACCATTAGTTTTCGGGGTTTTTTTCAAACTTTGGTTCGTGACGAGGTACTATATTTGAAAATTAAACTTTGGTGATTCGAAATACGTATATCCGCCACGAAAACGATCTTTCGCAAAGAGAACCAAAATTTAGAAAGAGAAAACTTTAACAAAGAAAAAACATACCTTCTCAGTAACAAGCAGTCTTGCATGTAGTTTGTTTGTGCCAACACTTTAATCCTCCTTCTTCATTCGCGCCTTATATATCAGCGGCATACAACTTCGTTTATTGTTGCGCAACAATTCTCCAAGGGAGTTACAAATTCGTATCACTCTTTCTCACCGTTGTGTTTGTTTTTTTTTAAAAAACAAACCTGGTGATATACGCGTCTTTTCTTTGTGAAACTGAAATATTGGAATCATTTTCCTGTGGAAACATGCTGCTTTGGAGGGTTCACCGACGTCCATAGCGTAGGAAGTGTTTGTAAACTACATTTCTAATTATAACAGCAAAGTTAAAGAAATTAGTTTAGGTTCCCAGTAATCATTACCTAGGAGTACTGGATTGCTTTTTAAAAGTTTATTTTAAACTAATTTTATATAAAAGTAAACTGATTTGCATTGATTTAGAAAGTGAATGATCATAAAGAGTAAATAAAGGAAGTATTTAATTCAATCTTTTGTCGTCGATTTTTATATTTCAAACTGTAATATTTTCATGGATTTATAGAAATCTTGGATGGTTAAAATTCTTTATTATTGAAAATTAGCAGAAATTGTTGTAGTTTAATAGTCTTCTCTCAATGACATATTGGATGTACAAGTTCGTCGCTGTATTGCTAATTCTTAAAATACTATATACTGTATACAAGCAAAGTTTAGAAGCACAGGAATAGTTCTAACGCTTCGTGTGGGGTATACAAGATAATTTTAGTATTTAGTCCTGCCACGAAGCAGCTGGAAAAAACAGCTAACAAGCAGAAAGATTTGATATCAAAATAACTACGAAAACAACAACTTTAAAACTATATATACATTGAACTTCTATTGCTAAAAGAAATTTTCCGGTTATCAGTACATTAAATACTTTGTTGCCAAACGGTGCATGACTACATTGTATCTATAGAAAATCAACTATTTTAAGCACTAACGAAGTAAATATTCAAAGTTTTGCAGGATCAGCTAGAAGTATGGAAATCAAAAGACTGCTAAAATATAGATTTAACAACAAAGAGTTTACTTTTCAAATGTGCAAAGATATATAAAAATGCATCTGAATTTTATTCATTAGAAAATAGTGCCAGTGATAAAATATGAATTATGCAAATCATGCAGTCACTGATCACAAAATGGTTTACAACCTAACTCAATCATTGGCTTTTTATCTAGCGTACTGGATGTTCACCATGTTTTACGTCATTTACTCATTTGATATTTGTATTAAACATACAATATGTGTTTAAAATGAAAATGACTCTCGCTTCATCCTAATTGAAAAAACCTGGCATCTATTATTTCTTTTAATAAGAGACAATGAAGTATTTAAATGCATGCAGTCAAGAATAATCGCTGTCGATCTTGAAAAATCGTAAACATTCAAAGCGTTTAGTATTCAGTTGATATGATGTATTAGTAGATAACTGTTGTAAGCAGATGTTAACAGCATGAGCAAGGAAATATTTTACATTCCTGATAGGAAATTTTACATATACAATAGAGAAATTGTTAGTGAAATAAACAGACGAATGATTATACTTTGAGACGATTTTAGACTATAGGAGGACTGGAGGAAAGACGAATTTGAAACCTTTGTTACTCCATTTTCAACATCTATTGGTCTGACTATCTGCAGTAAATAATGGTTTACAGAGTTTTTAGCTGAATAAGAAAACTTCACTCGAATCACGAAACAGTTAAGATACCATTGCAGCTTGTATATAGTCCACGTATAGCATCTTATTAGGATATAGTGAAGTTGTGCGTCAACTTATATTTCTGAGACCATGCACTGATCGACAAAACATAATCCAAGAACTGTACTGCCCCAAGCAACTTTACATGGAAGCGAGTTACCCGGCTAGGGAAGTTATTCGGCTAGACCGAGATCCCGCGGCTATGCTATATATTAGAGATCTTAAGCTTCGCGTTTAACGGCGAACGTCAGACGCCAGGCGAAAAAAAATTTGCCAGTATAAAGACAGTAAGGCAAAGATAATTAGTTGTGTTAGCACAGGATGTTAAAATAAAACTGTTTGACACAAAATGCAAAGTCCAAAAAGAAGAGAGGCGAAAAAAAGTCTGATAAGAAAAACAGCTCTGCCGTTTGCCGTAGCTTTTGAACGCAAAGCTTAAACTCCCTATTAAGTAGTTTACCCGGCTGACTGTTTACATGGAACAACCGAGTTACTCGCCTTGCCGAGATCCTGGCTTTTTCTGCCAAGATCTCGCCAAGGCGAGTTACTCAGTTGGTCCATGTAAACACTTTTTGACGGGAAACCCGGCTAGGCCAGGAGAATTCTCGTCAGTTCCGCATGCGCCTGTCATTATTACCTCCTAATCTGTCATTATTTTTCTTCGAAGTAGAAGCGCTGTATCCTATAGTGGAGTTAAATGGGAGTATATGCCGCTTTCCTTGGTCACATGTAAACATAGTGCTTGCTCGTCCAGGCAAAGCGAGTTACTCGGTTAGCCGAGTAACAGGCCCTAGTGAGCACTGACTACGCAAAATATTACTGTAAAAGTTTACATAAATATAGAATGCAAGCAAACTGCCAGCACATATGGATACAACCAAGCCAAAATATTCATGGCTGGAAAGTATAGACTGAATCACTTGAATACAGTTCTATGCAAGAACAAAACTAAATGCACTGGCTATGTATGGTACATTTTAAATCGTACATGAAAAAAGTTCAGTAAACGCGAAAACACTTGCACGAAGAATAATAACTAAATTTTCAAGCTGGGTTTAGCAAATCTTGCATGAGTCAGATATGAGTATTCTATGGTTCATAAAATACTCACATTCATCATCAAATGTTTTATAAATCTAAGAGATATCAGATTCTATGTGAATAATCAGCGCCTGCATACAGTTTACAACTGATTTATATACATTACGAAATTACTTAGAACTAAACTAGTTTGATGAACAAATTTCCCAAGATCATTTCTCCATGCTACAACGGACATTACGTTTTTGTACATAGTATACTACTTGCAGGGAATTGTGGGAGAGACGCCTGGCTACGAGCCAGGATTAGGATAGTGTGCGGGTTATTTATGCATTAATATCTATAGATATATTTTATCTTCGGGTATAATCTCATAAAGCCTGCTTTCCATGAGCCAGTATTTATCATAAAAATACAATCTTACGACGGGCAGAATACCGATATTGTGGACTCAGTGTGTATGTCAATGTCAATAGAAAAAACTAGTCTATTTGGTTTACTGCAGAGAAAATATATTATCCTGGACCCTTGAGAGGTTGTGACTGTCCATGTCTTACATATGCATCAGAAATACTGGATATATTTCAGAAGAATATTCTGAAATGCATTACTGAATAACATGCACAGTTTATATATATACAAATATATTAGTACACGACCAAAATCACTGCCCCACAGTAAAAGAGAGTTGCAGAAATGACCAAATCTGCGACAAAAGAACGAGTCAAAAAATATGTTCTGAGAAATAGTAAGAAAAACTAAGCCATCAAATTGATAAAGTTTGCCATCTTAGTACGGGATCATAAATGCACGAAGTAAAGAAATAAACAGGTTTTGCCAGTTCCCTTATCATATATAGCCCAAAGACCCTAATCTTGTAATGAAACAAATTCATCTTCCTGCATCATGAAACACAAGGATTGCCTCACAGTAATCCTTCTTGTTTTTTTTATTTTATTTCATCATCTTTAATTGGTGAATCGTGAGGATCTCTTATATCAATTCTAAAGTTTGTTATCTTAATATGTCTGGATTGTAAGATTTGTAGCTATAATAAATCGGTCTAATCTGTCCAAACTCATCATCCCATTTCTTTACATCAAGCTTTATTTTTACTGTTTTCTAGGTCTTCCATCTTTCGTCCTTGCTCCTGCAGAAAATGCTGCTGGTTTACAATTTCTTCAGCCAACCCGATTGTGTTAGATCCATCTTGTGATCTTTCATTGTTCCTCTGTTGCACAAACTGTGCCATTTTTCGCGCTTTTCCTAAGTAATGTTGTTGCTTTATAATTTCCTCAGCTAATTTCAATGTTTCAGCGTCATAGTCGGGTTTCGTTCTCTTACGTAACTCTCTGCCCCATAATCCATCATTCCAAGCCAAAGTTTGAGTCAAACTCAACATCAACAAGGTAAATAGAATCGATGCGTTCATCTTTTGCAACCTACACTAAAGAAAAAATAATTTTGGACTCTTTCAAGACTTGAAATGATCCCTTCTACAATTCGTTAATTGCTGTACATTATATTATGTTAATTCTTTGTATTGGTACAATCTACGGTTGAAAAGATTACAACAGCTAACTTGTGTCTTTTCCAATGGGTAAAAAATATTCCCCATTCTGCACAATACTCAATAGTTTATTCACATTTCACACTGCATGCCTGCGACTGAGCCTGAGGCAAAATAGCCAACTTGTAAAAGTTCATTAGGCTCACAACTATATAGCGTGGTTCTCAACACTTCTGAAAAAACAAGTGTATTTTCAGAACCTGATCTTTGATGGAACATTGAACCATCAATCACAAGTATAGAGTTATCGCAAAAAGAAAGTGATGAAAAAACATGAAGACCAGGACACGCTGAAGCGGATGAGAAACAAACAAGTATATTACTGTAAAACTTACGTTTTGATAGGCTTCTGCGATAAGTGGATGGATATAGGTTTTGAACACTCAAAAGCAAAACTTTGCCAATTTATACGTTTCTAGGTTTCCGTCTTTATGCGCCGAACCTATTACATTATTGCAGGTGCAGTCGTGTCGAGAAAATTGCGAAAGCTGGTGGGAGGTTCTCCTCGTTTCAAGGACAAGTTAAACAAACACTTCACTTAGATATTAGTAATTAAACAAGTGAGTTTATTTTAGCAGGTTGTAGACCTAATTAAACAAAAATCACGTCGGTATTAAGTTATTACAGTTTGCAAGTTATCATTGATTGATCTTTAAACCTTTTCAGACGAATAAATTAATTATACCTAACCTGTATTCAACTACATGCAAAGTTGTAGTGTAACCACGAAAAGCACTCAGTTATACAACTATTTTTTATTTCAGTAGGGAATGTTTTCGTAGGAATTCTTTAGCAATATAGATTGAATTGAATAATTCTAATTGCAGAAATACTTCCCAGCAGTTGATGAGAGTGGTTGTGAATTATTCATCGGCGGTATTTCTTTGTATCTAATATTTTGATAATTTAAAAACAGATCTTTTTCATTTTGGAATCAATTTTAAGAATTTGGCATTTTAGAGAAGAGTGGGTGTATAACTAGGGATTTAAGCTGTGACATGCTAGCCTTCATGCATGTATGATGATCAAACATGAAATATATTTTACTTTTTTTAGCAAAAGCGATTGTTAATCTGCTCTAAAATCTTAATTTTGATAAGTGCTTAAACAGTTCTTTTCAAAACTAGGTAATCAAACCATTCACCATGGTTGGCATCTTTCGTCTCGCGATATTCAAGTTTGTCACCACGACAAAATCACTGTTTTCTTCTAATTGTATTGCATTTCGCACGAAACTAAACCAAAAATAAGAGCAAGGCAAAAACTATGAACCATATAAATGTTATATCTAGATAGTTAGATAGGACGATGTTTTTCGAGAAATGTAAATTCATACGCCTAGTCAAAGGGTAAACTACTTTGCAAATGCACAAAACAGAGAAGAAAATGCGTTAAAAAGGTCAAAGTGAAAGAAAAAATTGAAAATAGTCACATGTTTAACAAAAACGGATAAAATGCAGTTGTATTCCAACTAATATCTAATTCAGTTACAATGACACATGTACTGCAATTCGAGTCGATAAGTTGTGAAAGTGGAAGTAGTCACGTGATCCGCGACATGCGCAGCCAAGTAGCAACACAACTCAACAGCCTATACTTATTACTTAAATCTCTTCTTGCACTGTTTATTTGAGTCTCACGCAGTTTGCAGTGAAACACATGATGAGAGATAGAGAGCAGAGTTGAAGGGTACTGTATAAATATACAAGTATTAAAATAAACAGGACTTGTTTTATCCTGACTTTCTCCATAAGACAAGTTATGACATCACATGTTTTTCAGGCCAAGAGAAGCCGGATGCATAAATTAGGCGTTCATAGGAAACAACTGCTTTTAAAGAAAGATAGAATAGACTAAGTGTTTCGATGTTTCATTCCAGTATTGTGTAGGCAAACTTGAGAAAACATTTGACGTAGTGGATTCAAAAACAAGGAAAAACTCAACACAACATTTCAGAATGAATCTATTGATGGACATTGACGAAATAAGCTAAAAAAGCTTTGCATGCATAGTTTGGAATTGTCATGATTTCCAAAGATCGCAAAGTCATGATCACAAATTACTTCTGAATGCGATTATTTGTTGATTTGCTGTTTACATGGGACGTGAATCATAAAAGTCTCAATAATATCCTTTTGAATCTCCGGTTACATTAAAATAGAATCTCAGTGGGACCTCAGAGACGAGCAGGATCCAGATGTACAGATGTATTCGTCTGTCTTTATAAAAACATTCTTGAAGATTTTACACAAGTATGTATTCAAAAATCATGACCGATATGCACTAGTTCTATGAGCGGAATCTTCAAAATCAAACTCCTCACTTCTAATGCCCAACTTTCGGAAGTACCTCGAAAGACGAATCTAGAGAATCTTAAAGATGCTTGACATCAGCGTTTATTGTAAACGCGGTTTCAATGTCCCCACACAATCAATTACGAATATCATTCTTCTGTACTCTGTACACAAAACAGAAAAAAGTCACTTACAATCTTACAGAGCTGGTAGTTCACCGAAGTGGCTATCAGTTAACAACATGACAACAGAATGGATTAGTGAACTGATGAATTCATATTTTCCGCATTAACGTCATTGCGTTAATAGAACATGAAAGATGTGCAATTTAAAATTATCTCTGATAAAATTGCACAGGTCACTCAAAAATAGAAAGTTCACATCATTGAATCTATTATTAAGGGATATTGCAAGTGTCTTGAATGCGTGTAATTCCTCGTGTTAGTCTCGACTGGAATTTTGCGCGATGTCCCGCGGGTAATCTCGCGTGTATAGCAGGAATTATCGGTAACTCAAAGCAATAAAAAGCTAATCGTAAGAAGTCATTCTATTTTTAGATCAAATCCACCAGCAACTTCTGCATCTAGTTTTCTTGAATAGTTTATTGTTTATGAAGTTATTACATTATTGTATTACACAAGTTTTTCACTACGTATAAACTTTTCATGGACTTCCTCAATTTTGCAGTTATGTAATAATATAATTGTAGTATTCGTACTGAATTTAACATAATTCAGTTCTTAATTAAATAAATATAGTCAGCTAGCACAACAGTGTTGATACATTTACTACTCCTACATTTACTACCACATAATATTTGGCGTTATTTTAAAATATACATTTTAATACAGTTGTTTATCAGATACCAATTCCTTTTAGTCTTGTTTGTGTTTTGGAAAACGTAACAGCCGAAAGTTGCTTTGTTCTCCTCCTATGATTTGGGGTATGTTAGAATCTTCACTGCCAAGTACTTCATCTTGTGTGCTTCCAACCAAACCAACTTTTCCTTGGGATTTTAACTGTCCATCTTCCAAGAGTCCAGAAACAGCAGCCACATCTTTCCTTCTCTCATTGTCAGAAACAAATTCTCTTCCCCAAAGTCCACTCCTCCAAGATTGGCGTCGTTCTCGTTCGCCGCTCACAGAAACAAGAATTAAGACAAGGCCTAAGAATACTTTCAATACTAGCGCCATGGAATGAATCTGCAGAGAGCAATACAATTAATAGTACGTGAACTTCACAAGAGAAGTATAGCATGCGATGAAAAAGAACCCACGTCCACAAGGTTCCACAAATTACTAGATATTACTCATTAAAATACTTCTTTCGGAAAGTTTCCCAGATAAACGATAATCTCAAAAACGTCTGTACGCAATTTCAACAAACTCTGGCGGAAAAGATACGAATATCCATGTAATTAAAAGATATGACGAACAGTTTGCAAAAAACCTTTCAAAAAATTGGACCTATACAACATTGCCTGGTGCGTTGTTTAAAGATGTAGTTCGACTTAAAACACTGGATTAGCCAAAATAAAGTGCTCTACTCCCTTCCTTCTGTGTGACTAAAACATATAGCAACTATTTCAAAAAAGAGACACGAAAAAGGCGCTAAAGTTACAATATCCACTGTTAAGAAAAGATTATAAAGCTGTATTGAAAGGACATAGATTGACTTGTCAAAAAAACTGATTGCCTGCAGACAAATGAATATGAGGTGTTGTTTTTCATAAAGCTACTCTACCGCAAGTACAAAAGAAATAGATAATCTAATACAATATCAATGAAGCAACATGCTGTTCTCTACTTCTATCGTATAATTAGTCAAATGAAACGTAAAAAATCAATTTATAAGTAGTAAAATGTAAACTACCCTCACTATAAGACCCACCATATTACTTTCCAATTTCAACATTAAATGAATCAACAATTTGACTGCCTGAGAATCGAAGTGTATAGTGCTGCAGCTCATTGAGAAACTATACTTCTTGCTAAAAGTACCATTCCTTTTTCATGTACAAATCAGCACACATCTCTTCCTATATATACGATCATGCAATTACCTTGAGTGTCTATGTCGGTTCACGTGCCAATGACCTAGATTATTCCTGTTACGTCTTTAAAATTTCCAACATTCGCAACTTAACTGGTCACTGGCTTATAATCATTGAGAAAAAATATTCACCTAAAAAACGTCTGCAGACCTATATATTAATTTCGGTTCTAAAATGTGCATTATTCGATTCCCTTTGCAAGCCAGAAGATGCACTTGTCGATGACATTAGAGCTAGAGCATCTGGGAGATAAACGATAAAAATCGTTTTTCGATAGTTTTTGGCTAAATATAGCTGTTGCAACGAATATCACAAAATGGGTGTCTACATAGCTATCTCTTTAGGACTCCGGCACTACAACTCATGATCGTTCCCTACAATAATCTTTAGTTAGCTGAATTGGTTCTTTTAAGAATGTTTGTGTCGAGTGACTGAGCAGTCATGTCCCATAGGCTTTTGAATTTTGTATAACTCTTACATCTTTCTTCTTTCAGAACTGTTAGAGTGCTGCACAAATACGAGGAACAGTTTTTTCAAGTGTCTCACTATCAGTTATTACAGCCTTTCACACCATGACTAGGTCTATGATATTCCAAGAAGAAAAACAATAGAGTTGGACCGTGCATCTTCTTCGGAAGGCAAGGGAAAAAATTCCAGCATACTATATGCCACACTATGATAATATATAGTTTAGTGTTTGACCAAGAGTTCAAGAACGACTGCAACATTTTGTTGCAGAAATTCAGCCACAAGCAGCATAGCCGCAGTGGGTTAAAATACCTATAGGTTGACCTTAGGTTGTTGGTTCGATTTTCAGCGCCGACTTAACTTTTTCACGTGAAACGAGTCAACCAACTACTCTGCCGAAAGTCGTAGGTTTCCCTCGCGGGTACTCCGGTTTCCTCGTACAAGGAGAGTTGATAGGGTAGGCTAGGATAAACAGATTAGGAGAGTAAAAATTGATTGTGGCAAAATAGACAGTCGAAGGTAATATATATTCATATACATAATGTATACATTAGAAAAAAACATTGTAAATAGTTACACAATTCAGCTTATACGCTGCGAAGTAACTACATATGCAAACTATCTAACTAAACTACCTAAATATCTAGCCATATAACTATGAGAAAAAATTTCAGAAACCGTTAACATTCTATGCGCATTCATTCGTGGGGTTTTTCAATACGTTATACTAAATCTAGTCACATGCAAATGTGCTCTGTATAGACCAATAATATCTACTATTACGCTTGAGGAAGCGAAATATTTTTTATTAAATATATAAGTAGCTTTTAGACGCAATATTTATGGCTAAATAGTCTTTCTTCCAATTGAACATTTTGGCATGCTGTTCTTATCTTCAGTTATTCTCGGTCATGCATGGTGCTGGAACAATACAATCGAAATCAAGACACTTGAATCAAAATTTGTTCGTTCCATCTGACAACATTACACATATAGTTTCTTCCTAAATTTCCCCAGACAAAGAAGACTGGAGTATTCCAAAGAGTCATCACTATATCAGTATATGTAATTGTACATGTTTTCCGGTTCTTAATTGTGCAAACATGTAATTTGACGACAATCTTTTTGTTCCAGATGATGAATTCAAATAAATCATTTTGATCACTGATGTGGATGACTCAGTACCGCTGAGTTATATATATTTGGTAATATATACATCAGCGGTACTGGGCTATATATTACCTAGCGCGCTGAGTTGTTCACAATGAAGATATATTGTAATTGCCAATTGATTATTTTAACTTCAAACGCTGTGTATGTGCTATAAAGATTACAACTAATTGCGTGCTTCCAAAATGACTGCAAAGAGACATTTCGGCCATTAAATATTGTCACTTCGGCCATTACATAGTGATTAACTAAAATATTATGACATAGGCACAATCTCTATCAACTTCACACTTTTTTGTATGAAATTATAAGTGCACTACAAATTAGTAGATAAGTCTTATAACTTTTTCTTCAATAAAATTTGCTTTGTTTTTCTCATCCGTAATACACTATGTACAAATTCTGCAATGCTTGATTAACCTGTGATTTAAATGAGCGCAAGAAAATATCTTTAACAAAGAGAGAGGTAGAAGATCACTACTTTTTAACCATGAAATGAGAAGTATTGGACTTCAATCAAAAAGCTATATAAATTGTTGATTAAACATTAAACAACTTGAGTGATATTAAATCACTGTGTCGTGAAAGTTGTATAAGTTTTCAAGTAAAAAATTGGATAAAATTCCTACCTTTTTAAGTAGGTCTTCTTTAATGCTCAACAAAGGTGACGCTTCAGCATACGATGAAAGTATTTCTTTTCCTGACCATTTATAAAGTGGCAAGCCTGTCATGCTGGGACGTAGGCAGTTAATGTCCGCATCGTTTTGTCATAGGGGGTCATTACTTTTTAATTTACACCTGTTGTAACATGTGGAAGGACAAAACATTTATCAAAAAATCACTAACAAAATGAACGCGAGACAAAAATCTAAATGCACTCTAAAAGCTAAAAAATGAGATAAAAGTAATATCATATAATGTTACAAGTAAGAAAGACTCATAAGCAACAATTTTAGAAAACCGAAGTGATCTTCCTCGGATCTTCCAATGCCATAAACGTATAAGCAGCTGATAATTATCCTTGTGACACAGATATGAAAATAATGAGATTGCCCATCTATGCAAAAAGGGGGTTCTAGTTCTTTATGCTCAATCAATGTGGAATATGTGGTCTTCATTGTTCATGTGTAGCACCTCTTTCTAGCTCAAAGTATTAAAGAATGCATGTTCTTAGGTCTACTAGTGTGTATTGTTTTGTTTCAAACCTAAAATCCATATTCTATGAATCAGAGAAGACAATTACAGCTGCTTCATCGAACTTAACAATTCCTCCAAAAAAGGCTTTTGTCCCTGAACGTCAAAATAATTTTAGTTTAAGCATAATCAGTAGTGAATATTGTCACTAAACTATATATAACTAAAAGCTAAAACGGCTAACAATATTTTGTATAGAGCGGCAATATATAAAGAGCATATCTGCTTACACGTTCAACCAACAGCTGTGTACATGTATTTTTGTATTTTTAAACGATACATTTAAACACCGCGAAAGTGGTCGTTTTGCTGTTTTGCATTTCTTTTGCTGACCATGAACGTTCGCTAATATTCACTTAATTACTGTAACATGGATCATGTAGTATTTATTGCTGCAGTTTAATACATCAAAAGTCCTAAATATTTGGACAAACATATGTTATGACATCCATAGAACAGGCAAGCAAGCAAACAATACGTAGTTTTAATAGTTTGGACCAAAAAAAGTCCTTTTCTTAATCACCCCCCTGCTAGGATGGTATGAATGTTTTGACTCAATTTTCCAGAGTTCAAGGTATACGCCTTCAAGGTTCAATGAAGCTTAAATAGAAACATATTAATATTTAAAAAAACATTTACGTGCAGTAACACTTCGTTAACTTTGTGAGTTGTTGCATATAAACATAGCGAACCCTGATCTCAGAAAACCTGGTGCGGTACAAAACTCCGTCAAGCAGAAAAAGAGAGCTCTTTATCCCAAAATGCAAGTAAACCAAGAAACGCACTTCAGTTTCTCGCAGTAACAAAATATGTCTCATAATGACATTAATTTGTCTTCCTTTTCTGGCGGCCCATCACTCACAACGATTGTGGTCTGCGTTCTTAGAATGTATTTCAAGTGTGGTTGGTCAACACTGTCTGCAATCTTCTTACCGCTGGCGAGTGCAATCTTTTGCCCATGAGAAATAATTTTCTTCCCTTGCAACCACCACGACCCGAAATCGCAGACGGTTGTCAACATCCTTTTCATTTTTGTACTCAGTTATTGAATAGGAAAATTATCTCTTATTGAGAAAATATTTTTCTCGCCAGTAAGCACAGACAATGGACCTCACCGACTATATATGGGGAACCAGGCTTCATTATGGCAAATGCAATGAACAAACGTACACAACTGTTTAATTATATCCTTCATTGCTAAAATTTCTTTAAAGCTTTGCATTTGGCTTTCATGCTTTCTGGACACAAATTGTTGCACAAAACGAGCAAACATTTTAGCGTATTATTTCTTGTTGACAAAACAAGGTTTACCGGGTTCATCTGTGCAGTATACTGTATACTAATAGCCTGCATAAGCTCTTTTTTGAATTTTAATTGAATACAAATGAGTTTGTGTGCATCAAATGTTAAAATACACTATTTGACTTGAACTGCCCAGCAGCTATTTCGTAAAAATCTGACATCAATACAGATAGCTTTTTCGAAACTTTTCGCTGCTCGCAACCAAAAACCACAAGTTAAGCGAGGAACTATAGGCCTCAAAACTTATCTAACAGCAATGCTGATTCATGTATAGAGCACCGGTAATTATTATTTTCCCTAGTCTAGAGTTCAACGAAGGTCTAAGTTATTAAAGGAAGCACCGTCATTGAACGTTATACTTCGTATCTTAAATGGATCAAGAAAGCTCTGAAGGCAGTGAAGCTGCACGAAATATATCTGTGAAAACCCAAGAAGACACTGCTTCAGAATCAGTTCACGAACATCTTAGTAGAAACATATCGAATGCAGCCCAAGACTTAAATTCCAAGATTGATAAACAGAAAGACCGTGAAAGTGAAGACACTCTACCCTTCGAACTAAGCAACAAGGAAGAGTTTAAGGAAAACGAAATAATTTCCGTGGATGTAAGTGCGAAGTTCAACAATTCCATTTCTGCAGTCGACGTTAATAGTAACCTAGCAACGACAGCGACGTCAAACGACAGAAAGACTGCAGCACATCTGAGTGAACTTGTTGCAAAAGGAAAACAAAATACCGCAGGACAAACCAGAGAATATACTTATTTAAAAGCCGAGCTTCAAGACGATTGTATAACAACAGTTAAGGGGGATTTTGAGAAAATTGTTGACTTGACACCTTTAAAAGAAAAAAACTACCATCAAGTGGAGGAAAAAGAGGATGAGACTGATGAAACGGCTCAAGGGAATAAAGTAGTTAAGACAGGGAGAATGAAATACGGGTTGTTTCCTTCCAGTGCCGTTTCCCAATCAAACCACAGTACCGTGTTAAAAGATTTCACTGACGCTCAACTTCTCCGTTATCTACAAGAGGAGTTGTTCGAAAGTGAGAAAAAATTATCAAAAGAGAAAGCAACGTCAAAAGAAAAGATTGCACAAGAAGATACTCATGATGAGTTGGAATTTGTGGAAATATCACTAGAGGTAAAACTCACTACTCTTTCCATTGCAGTGCACCTAAATTAAGTGACAACGTTCGTGACAAAAATTAAATCCCTTTCATTTGTCAACACCAAATTACCATTTTCACCAGCGTTATTCTATTTAATTTTTGA
>JAODVQ020520667.1:0-19299 GCA_025400075.2 Phenganax stokvisi
TTTCATAACATGCCAACAGAAGGGTCCCTGACAACCAAACTTTGTACAGTGGTTGGCCACAATTAACTCTCTCCATGGTAACTATGATGTCACTCTGTCTCCATGGCAACCAATTATATACAAATGTATGAACAGAAACCGACGCCGGTTGACCAATATAGTTGGCTTGTTATGCTTTCAATGAACATGGTGTATCAGTTTCTACAGAGCTTACACTATGTACATAGCTACAATAACATAGCCTTGAAATACAGTAGCTCAAGTAATAGCTGTAGGTTATTTTGTTATAGAGCAATTTGGTACACCATTCCATCTACGCTTATGCCGAGGGTTTGCACTTCAGTGCTTTTCATTATAACTATAGTCACCTCATTTCTGTTTGATATTTTTCTTCTGCTTCTGATGCTGCTACTGCCAGTTGCCTATAATAATACAATGGTTGCCATGGAAACAATTCAAGATTGCAGTGCTAACTTGTTTTCTCTGACAAGCTTTAAAATTTTCAGTTCAGCTGATTTTAGCTTATCTTGTAATTCTTTCAAAACTGACTGTTCCTGTGTCAGTATACCAATAGTTTACTAAGAGATTACTAGAGCAAATACAAAGATTACTAAATAGTATACTGGGAGATTACTGACTTGTGATAATGAACTATGAAGTGAGTAGATGACTCTAAAAATGTCCATATTTTCTTCCACAGTCTCCAGTTTACTTCTTGTCCAACATGAGAAATCTCTAAGACTATCTCTCAACACTCCACATTCCAACTGTAGTGTCTGAGGAGGTGTGGCTTAGTGTCACATGATTATCACATGACCAACCTACCTCACAGTTTTTCTTCAAATGTTCGTGTTTCTGAAGCTCCTCTTGAAACTTTATTTTCTTTTCCTCAAACTCTAATACTCCCATAGCCAGAGCATCAGAATTGACTCCTGATTGGTCAATAGGTTCTGGTGAAGTTTGTGTGCTAGCATCTGAGCTAGTTACTCCACTCAGTTTGTACCTGTAGATAATGTGAATGTCACATGACCATCACATGACTGAATATAAACCTTCTAGTGACTACAGTAGGACTATAAGAAGGAGATGATGTGCTGTGAGGTGAGAAGGTTGATGATTGTTTTAATGGAGTAGGTTGAGATGGAGACATAATTCCAACATCACTGTGTCTTCTAATTACCTGTGTTAGATAATAATGACACTAGTTCTCAATGGTGGATAATAACCTACTGGTGAGTCATGTGTAGCATTCTTCAGTTGTTGAGTTAGCGTTGTGTTTTGTTTCTTCACAGATTGCAGTTTTCTCTTTAGGTCTGCAGTTAATAACTGTTCCTCTAGTAAAGATTGTCGAAGAAGAGCAACTAGTTCTGCTCTACCATCTCCTACATTACTTCTTTTCTTCCTTTGTTCCATCTCCTCCTCTTGTTCTTATTATGAATGAATTCAACATTCAATTATTGCCATGTTAATTCCCTCACTCACCTTTGACTTTCTTCTCTAGTTTTCTAACTTTAGCAATTGCCATATCTCTTTCTTTTTGTAGGTCAACGATCTCAGTCATCATGGCTGCAGCTCTCTTCTCGTGAAGTTCTTTGATTTCTTCTCTCATTGCGATTTCCATCGTTACTAGCGAGGATTGCCTTACGTCACCGTCATTACACTGTGACTATATAGTATTAGGTAGTTTGTAGAAACAGTAATTTTATCGCCGCTAACCGCCTCTCCAGTAGCCATTCTCCCTGCCTCCCTTCTTTCTGCTTTTTGCACACACCCAGCTGTGTGTTACGAGCCCCGCCTCTCTTTTTCAATTTTAACGCATGCGCAATGTAAGTCTTAACTTATCGATCGCGCGATGATTTTTAATTCTTACGCACACTACGCACGCGGCCCGAAGACGTTATTCATAATAGAACAGAAAGAGAGCATTGAGCGAACGTACATGGCGGTCTCGTGTTTGGCTGACACCACCCCCATCACCTCACACAAACATACAATCGTTGATAAAAAGCACTCTTTCGACTTTCCTCTAGCTCTTTTAGCTAGTGCTGTAAGCTAATACTCACACACCGTGCAGTAGCGCTGCTTAGCCACAGAGACGGAGAAATAGTTATGGCGACGGGACTGGATGCTTTGCTGCAGACAGTGACCAACACAACTCTACGAAATCCCGTGGAACCTTATTTTGCCTCGGCATGGAATTACATGACAGACAACTTCGATCGTTTCACCATTGCAATGTGGTTCTCAGTAGTTCTTCACGAGGTTAGTTAAGCTAACCTTTCTATGGCTAGCTAGTTAGCTATACAGCTGGGCTTCAGTAAATGTTTTTCCTGTTATACAGCTGGTATACTTTGGTCTGTGTGGACCTGGTTTCATAGCTCAGTTCCTGCCATTCATGAGAAGATATAAAGTACAACAGGTATAGTAGCCCTGTATTCTGCACTACTCAACTACCTAATTTACTGTGGTTTGCAGGACAAACCAGAGACGTTTAATCTACAGTGGAAATGCTTCAAGAAACTCATGTTCAACCATTTTCTAATCCAGGTCTATACACACCCTCTCTAGAAACTGCGACCTAATGATAGGATGCTGAGTGTATAAGAAAAGAAACGCTAGCCTAGCGTCAGTTTATAAACCTGCCCCTGCAGCACTCACTATTTATGATTCTCCCTCCTTTCTCCCTGTAACAGACACCTCTGATGGTTGGTACTTATTACTATCTTGAAATGACTGGGATTCCATATGATTACGACCACATGCCATCTTGGTAAGACCACACCCATTATTACATCACCATTACATCATAGGAAAATCAAGGTATATGTTGTGTGTTCGGCTGGTGGCATGTCTTGTGGTAGAAGACACCTGGCACTACTGGGTCCATCAGCTCCTCCATCACAGATCAATATATAAATATGTTCATAAGGTTCACCATCATTTCCAAGCACCTTTTGGTATGACTGCTGAGTATGCACATCCTATTGAAACTTTTGGTCAGTCTCAATATTCTGATTCTAATTTCATTTTTAAATTTGTTTTTCTTAACTCAGTGCTTGGAACTGGGTTCTTTATTGGTGTTCTGTTGCTATGCAACCATTTGGTAACAATCTGGTTATGGATGATGGTTCGATTATTGGAGAGTATTGAGGTTCACAGTGGATATGATTTTCCATATCTCAATCCTCTTCATCTTATTCCTGGATATGCTGGTCTGTAATAATATTGTTTGTTTCTTCCTGTTATATTATTATATTCCTCCATTAACATAATATATTGCTTGAACCACCTCAATAATATGAGAGGCTACTGTATGTATATATACACCACTTTACATAAAACTGACTCTCTCACAGGAACAAGGTTTCATGATTTTCACCACATGAATTTTAATGGTAATTATGCCAGTACATTTCTCTGGTGGGATTGGTTAATGGGAACTGACAGACAGTACAAGGAGTATCTCAAGACCAAAGATCAGAAGAAAATCAACTAAACTAGCAATAACACACACACACACAAACTACTATTTCGTTACTTATGCCCAGTTTTGTATGTATGTACCATGTTCCATTAGAAGAAATTATAAGTTTTTGAAAAAAAATGATTGTTATGAATTCTTACAGAACTTAACAACTCCTACATAATCATTGTGAACTGCCGTCTTCTTCACTTCTTCCTTTTCTGAGTCTTTTTCATTATCTTGTTTGACTTTGAAACTTGTTTCTTTCCCTTCGATGATACCTTA
This sequence comes from Phenganax stokvisi, assembly GCA_025400075.2. Classification (NCBI taxonomy): domain Eukaryota; kingdom Metazoa; phylum Cnidaria; class Anthozoa; order Malacalcyonacea; family Clavulariidae; genus Phenganax; species Phenganax stokvisi. The sequence continues at coordinate 3,749 of JAODVQ020520667.1, forward strand.
TTCCTAATAATGCCCCTCCTCTTACCCGATGTCTACCAGTAGTAAAAGGGTTAATTTAATTGTATATAGTGAGGAAAGGGTTAATTAAATTAAACCTTTCTAGGGTAGTATTTTCTCTTGTGTTTTACAGCTCTTAGAGGACCAGAGCTCTCAATCCTGTTCTCATCTTTCTTTACTCTAATTAGTGGGTGTGGTCAGTGGGTGTGGTCTCAGTAATCTAGTTTTAAAAACCTGTATATTCTGACAAGCCAGTGTTCTGATGTATATGCCTCCTCCAGATAACGCAGTTTTATATTCTTGTTTCCTATTTCCACATTCCTTGTCCGATCGTATCCTAGCAACAATAGTAAACAATGACATCATTGAAATGATAAAAGTGGGTGGAGTCACTTACCAGAAGGTCCATTGTAGACTTGAACTTCACCAAACCTGTAGTAGGCCAATTTGTACATGAGACAGTTTAGTAATGTTTTTGAGCCTCCTGAGTCAACCCTAAACTCTCCTTGAGCTGTGAAATAATCTGATTCCTACACAAAGAAGAGGTGTGGTCAGAGGAGTAACCATGACAACAGACTCCACCCACTCTAATATCTTGCGGGTGTTCACCCTCTGCGATACGGACCATCCAGAGGAATTTGTTAATATCGTCACCGGAGTAACCAATCATACCACCAAATATAACCAGAACATAATCGACACCTAACATCTTCATGATTTCAATTGACTTCTCTTCAGGACTGGACATTGCCTTCCCTACCAGTGCTATATGACTATTATTCCATGTATTGTTGTCTACTAGTGTAGTCCTGTTACCCATTCCTATTACATCATAATTACATCATCTTAAAATAACTAAAAATATAGAAAAACTTTGAATTATGGAGTGTATGTTTTTTGTGAAATTTTTGCTAGCTTGGCTTAGGCAAAACTTAAGGCCTTGATTACACAATAGTTTTATTTTACAATACCAGCAATTTGATATCCGTAGTCCCACCATGACATGACTGTAGCATGATCTGGTGTGTTCTGACGTAGCCAGAAATATGCCTCTCTGAAATCATCCAAAATATTCCTAGACCTGGAGTGAGAGGAGTTAATTTAGCTTGTCAGAGATTAGGGTTTTACCCGTCATGATTAGTGGTTGCCAGGACAACTGAGGGAGAGGAATAGGCATTAGAAGTGACCCAGGTGCAGTGAACAGCAAATAGGACCAGAAACATCATAAGTAATAAAACTACTATAGAGCCAAGGGAAGTAGAGGTAGTAAATTCAGTATTGTGTTGTGATGGATCAACTTGTTTCACATCATCTTTTGCCTTCATTACTGCATTCTATGACAGACTGATATATAGCAATACATTAATACTCTATCTTACTCTGTCATATATCACTTTAGCAATCTTTTTTCTACTCTTCTTCTCTGACTTTCCTACTTTTCCTCCTCCTCCTCCTCCTCCTCCTGCTGCTGCTTCTTTCCCTCCTTCCTTCTCATCCTCTCTTTTACTCACTGACTTTGATTCATCTGAAGAACGTCACATTACACAAATTACGAAATATAATGAACTAACCATCTTTGCTAGTGAAAACAGGTTTCATGTAGTTATCAAGAGAATGAGATATAGCTATTGATGCTAGTATACATACAATTGGTGTTAATGTTAACATCAATCGAACCATTACTCCAGCAAAATACACTGCCGATACTGCATACAACACAACTAAAGAAAAGACAGATCACATGATCGTCACATGATTATCACATGATTATCACACACTCACCAAACACTCTTTCATCGGTGAGGTATTTCATAACAAACCAGATACCAGCCGGGAAGACACAGACTAGGATGTGAAGATCAAAGAAAAATGATGTCCATGTAGTAGGCTGATGTTCTGACACACTAGCTATGATAGGGATGTGTATCTTGGCATAGCTAGAGAAAGATAAATTGCTAAGCTCAAAACCACACCCAATAACCACACCCACTACTCACCCGGTATCGTACAGAGAGTAGAAGCGTCCACTCCATGGTGCTACATATCCTAGGTATGTCAGCAGTACTACACCAACAAATACTGCAGCAGCACTAAATATAACAGCTGCTATGAACAGTCTTTTAAACTGGTCTCCAGTTAGACTGCTCTGGAGATAGCGCAACAGAGCCATTGCATTCAGCAATAAGAACACCCCTGCATTAATAGACAATTATTGACTCTCTTGCTCTTTTCAATGATCAGCCTCTATCAGGCATAGAACATCTGAAGTGGTACTTAGTAGGCCCAGTGAGCACAGGAACCCCAGTGTATTTGGACACAAGGAAAGAGTTTCCTATAATCACTGACCTGCAGCAGCCATGTGTTCACTAGTTCTAATTGGTTGAAATCCAACAAACGGTACTTGCATTGACAATAACAAACCCAACAGAAAGAAAGTAGTATACGCAATAAATATCCTACAATTGGACAAAAACAGGACATCCATCATGAAACAGGACAACTATTAAAGAATGGGATGCTGACCTGTTAGAGAATCTACCCATCAGCAATAGAACAAACACATGAAGAGGAATGAGGTTGATGATAAAGACATAACCACCCCAGGCAGACACCATATAGAAATAAGACAGTGATGCAGCAGTAGCCCACATGACTGAGCCAGTTTTGACCGATCGGATCCACAAGAAATACGTGAACAACAGTGCAAATATTGCAATTCCCTCGTTGTCATAGGAACCAGCTACAGATCTTGAGATGTAGCCAGGAACAATAGCAATGAAACATGCTGCCATGAGTCCAGCACGATCATTCCATACCTCTCTGGTCAGCAGGAAACATGCGATGGAAGTCAGTCCACTGGAGGAAGAGGAGGAGGAGGATGAGGAGGAGGAGGAGAGAACACACAATGTAGTGTAAAACACACAAGTATGTTCTAAAACAACTAATGTCTGCCAAATTTGGAATAACATTATTGTTGTTTGAAACAATATCGCATTAAGCCTAATTTACTACAAGTGAAATCAAATTGTGTATATAGTAAATCTAACTCAGCATGTCACCCTATACACTATCAGTATAATATCATCACAGAACCAGTAATAACACAGAATATGTGATGATAGATGAATACCTGAAAATAGGAGCAAGAAAGACACACACATCTCTGATATGAACAGGAAAATGAAGAGAATTCAAAATCCAATGAATAGTCCCTGATGTTACCATTAGTCCAGGGTATACTGTACCTCCTACTATACGGCCCAGTGGATACCAAGCTCTCTCATCAAACCAATTCAAGAAATTGTAAAATCCATTTACTGACATATAGTGAGTAGCTCTGTAGTTAAACCTGTTGGGTAGAGTCACGTGATATCACGTGAGGAAAGACTATACCATGGATCAAACTCGTGGATGATGGATTCGAAGCGGATGACAGCGAAGAGACGGCTGGAGAAGGCAACAGCGCAGGCAAGACCGAGTATTACAATACTCAATAAACTCTGAGCTCCAGCGACGACGTCATAGTTCCTCTTTTTAGATTCTTCAACTAATTTTATCTTCTTCTTCATACTTCCTCTAGCTGCTTCGGTTGCTTCTCCTTCTCTTTCTTCTTCCTTCACCTCACTGCTCATCTCTTACTGCAGCCTTTCTCTATCTCTTCCTCCTCGACAAGTCAAGATCTGGAAAACGAACGCAAACCGCGAAGAGAAAGTTCCCAGCGCCGCAAACGCGCAGCGCTTTGGAGGCGGCGCACCGCGAGCGGGTTTTGCGCCATGTGTGGATCACGTGATCCTCCGCTCTAAGAAGCCACGCCTCTCTTGCGCTAAAAGGGTTGAATGGAACGCTATTGAGAGACTGCCTTCACCACCCACGAGCTGACTGTAGTACTGAGAGATATCTAGAGCTAGCAGTAAGAGAGTTTTGTGAAGATAGTGATATCAGTAGTCAGTGATTCGACTGTTACACTAGACATCAGATGACAACACGAGATGTCTGAGGAGCAGAGAATAACAGAAGGAGGAGGAGGAGGGGTGGAGAGAGGAGTAGAGGTAGAAGGAGAACTGGTTCAATCTGCTACTGAACTAACTGATAGAGATAGATGGTTAGTATCACTATCTCTGCTATTATTAGTATTGTGTAGTAGTAGAAAGTGCAATGTTGGCAATAATTCATTCACAGTAAGTACCACTCATGTTCTCAAACACACTACACCTTGTTATTGCCTACCATTATTAATGACTCTCTCCCTAACTCCTGCTGCAGGGGAGAAGGTAGTAAGTTACTGTTCCAGCCAGGGTATTTGAAAGTACTGAAAACAATGGCATTATCAGGACAGCTACAGCGATATAACCTCAGATCAGTCGTATGGAGAGTAAGTTTTGCAGGGCATTAGCAAGAACGATGCTATTAATTATTTAAACACCTCTTTTTCATATGTATAGCTGTATATAATGGCTATGGAAATAAATTGCATTCTTTCTCTGTATCCCATTGTTCTTGCTTAATTTTGTTCTATCTTTAGTAACATATCTATTTACACTGTTGTACTCTGTAGTTATTTCTAAATGTACTACCAGAGGATCAGTCACAATGGGAGACCTCCACTATAGCTGCCAGACAAAAATTTGAAGAAATAAAGAAAAAGGTTGTAAATTGTTATTTTTGATGATGTAATGATGATGTAATGGTACAGTATATGATGGATCCTCATCAAGCTACTGCTAGTCTAGACATCACACTCAATAACCCTCTCTCACAGTCAGAGGAGGTTAGTCATGTGACTGTCACATGATTTCAGCTACTGGTCATGTGATTCCAGAGTCCATGGAACAAATTCTTTCAAGATAATGAACTGAGGCAACTAGTTAATCAAGATGTCATACGGACATTCCCTGATGTCCAATTCTTCAGAGATGATGACATACAGTGAGCTATGATGATGATGATGTAATTTATAATGATGTCATTGTGATGTAATTAGACAGACAATGGAGGATATATTGTTTTGTTATGTAAGAGAACATCCTAAACTTGGCTACCGTCAGGGAATGCATGAACTACTAGCTCCAATTCTATTTGTTATGCATGCAGAGAAGAGAGAGGTTGAGGAAGACATGACTCTTGCGTGAGTTCCTCGTGTGTGTGTGTGTATATACCACAGTCACTCTGGTGTGAGAGAGAGAATTGAATTTGATGAATTGTTGCTATTATCGTTACAGACCTGTACTAAAGGTTGTCATGGATCCTGCATACATCGAGCATGACACTTTGTAAGTCATCAAACAATTTATAAATATATGATCAAACTCAACTCTTCTAGTGCTATATTCTCAGAGCTGATGGAGATGGTTGAGCCATGGTACAGCTCTACTTGTCTAGAGGCAGACCAGGTGAAGGCAGAGAAACAAGCAAAGTCATTGAGAAGAAATAATATGAATCATGACCCTCGTACCTCAAGACCATTCCAAGATGATATTTCTGGACCGGTATGATATAGCTACTCCATCTCTAATCTCTCATTCTCTCTCTCTCTCTCTCTCTCAGTCCTCAGCCATCAGTAGAAAATTAGATGTAGTTCATAACGTACTACTGAAGAATGCTGATGAAACTCTCTATCTTCATCTGAAGCAGTTAGCTATTCCACCACAGACCTATGGAATGTAAGACTCAACAAACTTTTACTGACCTTTTACACTTTGACCGTTTAACCTCAGACGATGGATTCGACTGCTGTTCGGACGAGAATTTCCATTTATCAGTGTTCTAGAGGTTTGGGATGCTCTATTTGCTGATGGTCCTTCTCTTGTTGACTATATGTGTGTTTCTATGTTAATACACATCAGAGATGTCTGTGAGTTTGTGTTTCAGTTTCATTTTAGACTTGTTTTGTTTTCAACACTCGCCCTCTCTCTCCATATCATACAGTAATAGAAGGAGACTATGCTGTATGTATGCATCATCTAATGCACTTCCCAACACTGTATGAAGTGAACTACCTCATTCAGAGATCTCTACACCTCAGAATGCCAGTGAGAATGGAGTTAATTCACAAGCTAATCTGATTGGTTGATTCTTTCCACAGAGTCAGTATCCATCTCCGCGAGTGTGGACACATCATAACCAGACACACCCACTGTCTCCTGTGTCTCCTTCTCCTCAACCTTCACCTCCTCTTCATCATCATAATCCTCAGCCCTCTTTATCTAAACCTAAAGTATTACATCATTACCTGATGGTTTATAATGGGTTAAATTTGTTGTTTCTAGGCAACAGTTATATCAGCTCTCTCAACGGCCGGTAAACAACTGAAGATAAAAAGAAAAGATGGTGGTATTGGCACAGGAGGAGGAGTAGGAGGAATAGAGAGAAGTGTGTCTCCTCAAGAACCAACTCCTCCTCTCGTAGGACCTAATCCTACCATTGGCAAGACAATGGCATCATTGCCAGATTATAAAGAACCTAAAAAGGGGCGTGGCAGGATAATAGGAGAGCTACATAGCTCTGGAGACAAGGAAATGAAAAATAATCCTAAAGTCAGTCACAAACCAAATTATAATAATCATATCATCAAATTTTTTTACAGATACAGCAATTGCAAGGCTCTATGAACCAGGTGGAATGGCTGACAAGCAGAGTTGATGATCTTGAAGCTAAACTGGCTTACTGTGGCAGCAAGATGGACTCCTTATTATGTAAACACTACCTGCGGCATATACAGTATTACAACAGAGGCTATAAATATAGAATGAGGATGCGAATACAGTTTATTGTACACCTTTATGAAGCTATACTTACTATTGTGTGTTATCACAGTATCAATGGAGGGAGAGGTATCAGAATTGAGTGATGCCCAGCAGTTGTCACCTGACACTGAGAACACACTACTCATCTCTCTAGCTGGACTTAAACATGTACTAATCTAGTATATTTCTAGTAATTTCTAGTAATCTGTTGGTCTGTAGGTAAGAGATATACTATTGAATAAAATCAGTTTCAGTGGATCTATTTTGAAAGATGACGAACACAGCATTATTGGTTAGTTTGGAATAAGTCATGTAACCTAGTATCACTATTTCCTATTGCTTTTTGTGTAGCTCCAAAACCCAAGAGTGATCCAATTAATGCCCACCCACTGGAAATGTCTGTTCAAGCACATCCAGTTCTGTCACAAGATCAGCCTCTTGTTGCCCATAGCAACGGTGGTGAAGACGATGCTGTGTCACCACGGGAACAGGCTCCACCTATTCCTCCAGCACAAGTGAATCATCCACTAATGAGCAGTGGTGAACAAGAGAACACACCTCATGAAGATTGGGTTTCTGTATCACCCAATAACAATCATCCTTTGGTCACATGACTTCTAGACCACACCCACTTAATTTGTCGTTTGTGATTGGAAATTTTGTGTGATTGAGTTTGTACCAGGAATAATAATTGGTATTAATTGATAGGAGGAGGAAAAGGTAATGAGTATATTGGTATACATGATATACAAAGCATTTTTGGTAAGGAAAAATTCTAAAAAGTTTGCAAAACAATTCATTCACTATCTGTGGAAATGGCGGCACCTGATGATGAGGTATTAGTCGTCCAATTTAGCCAGCTCTGAGGTGTATATTCCAATTGATTCCATGTCAAATAGAACAAAATATATCTGTGAGGAGGAGGGAGAGAATATGTCACACGAATGGGACATACAATAGTAAATACCTGAGTAAGCTGAGAGCTAACAGATGTAGTGAAATATTCCTTTATTGTCTTGAGAATAGCCTGTGCAGCTGTCTGCTTGGGGAAATTATTCCTGGAGAACGATATTACCAGAATAACTAATGAGAATGGAGAGGGAGGAAGGACTAACGCTCCACTAGCAATAGAAGGAAAGGCAACAGTTGAGAGGTTCTTATTTTCTGCCAAAGTTAGACAATTTTTCACAGCTTTCTCCAAGTTAGTGACTGAGTCATCATCACCCCAGGATGGACTGTACACATGAAGGACATGCTTACACGGCAGCTGTGTCCCAGACCCACTGATGGCAGCTAATGAGAGAGAATACCGTCAGGCTCAGGAGGAGCAGGAGGAGTTTATGCATACCTTCAGCCAGACTAAGAGTGGTCACATCAGACACTTCTTTAACAGCTGCATCGAAACTGGGACCACCAGTTGAGCGGAGAGCACTTCCTATCAGGTAGAGTCAAAAGAAATATCATAAGGATGGATATTGGAGTGGTAATTGTAACATACCACATTGTCCAGCTAGAGAGAAATTCCCATTAGTGGGATGGACCACAGCATCAACAGTGAGTTGAGAAATGTCTCCTTGAATAACTGTCAGTTTCTGACCCAGAAACAATGTCTTCTCTGATAATACAGTGATTCCACCGCTTGCCGGGGCTGTTTGCTTTGCTGGCTGATTCTTCTTAGGAGTACCTGTCTTCTTCTGAGGAGCTGACTTAACTGGTGACTTTGGAGTTGGCTGCATATTAGAGAGAGTTAATGAGATGATGCATAAAGCTACAAGAAGGCATAATATACCTTGCTAGTAGGCTTTGCGACAGGTTTGGTAGCTAGAGTTTGAGATTTACTGGTTGTTGTTCTCTGTCCTTTCTTAAACAACAGGACCTCAGGAATATGTGGCAACACACCTCCTTGACTAATAGTAACTCCTCTCAGTAACTGTTGAATTATTTGTGAGAAAGAGGTTATGATATTAAACAATAGTTTACTAACTCTGTGGAGTTCATCGTCATTAGCAACAGCAAGAAGAATGTGACGCGGGGTAATTATCTTCTTCTTGTTATCACGAGCTGCATTGCCTGCCAGTTCTAGTACCTCTGCACATAAATACTCCAGTACTGCTGACAGGTATATTGGTGCTCCCACTGCTACTCTTCTCTTTAGTATTGCTAACTTCAAATAGCGATATACCCTGTGTAGGTGGACACACCCGCACATTCAATGACGTCATCGTCTAGTCAGCTTCTTAGCTTTTTAGGTTGTGTAGTATTAGCGAAAATAACACTCTTTGCCAGTAAAGAATCGTTTCGAATGATTTAACAAGCAGAGAGGGCAGTAGTGACAAAATAAGGCTAAAACGGTCAATTTTTACCTGCTGACGGGAAAGACGACGCCTGCCTTGGCCGAGCGGCTTACTCTCTTCTTCCTAACTTTTCCTGCTCTTCCAGACATGGTCCACCTACTTTTGATACCCAACTAACCGCCAGAGAAAGGGATTGAGAACGAAACTAGAAATGTGACACACTCGGGTTGGCGCCTTTCTCTCTTTTTCGCCGCGCACACTCGACTCCGGATATTCCAAGAATACGAAGATATCCGGACACATGCGCATACCAGATTCCGGATATTAAAAGAATCCGGAGATATCCGGACACCCGTACAAGATGTCTACCGAAGAGGAGCAAGTGCCACAAGTCGAGGTAAAGAAAGAAGATGAAGAAGTGATAGAGGTAGAGAAGCGAAGAGAGAAAGATGTTGCGGGTGAACGAAAAGCTCAGTGCTATGAAATGTTCGAGAAAGTAGCAGACTACCTAAATGGAGAGCTGGCTGGTTAGCATAATACTCATCAGTACTAGCCATTCATTATTTCTCCAGCTACGTCAGAAGAATACGATCTACTCAAGCGACTGAATCAAATAACACTAAACAAGTATGAGGATATGACGGCCTTGGCAGCCAGACTCAACGAAGTTTCTCAAAGACTTAACGACAAATGTTTGTAGTTGCTCAATAATAGCTAGCAGAGTATTATTTCTATTTCACCTGCAGTTGTATCGCTGCAGCCGTACTGTGACCAGATTGATCAAGTAGAGGCTAGTGTTAGTGCATTGGAACAGACTGCATACAGACTTGATGCTTATTGCAAGAGACTTGGTAACCAATTGTTCTAGTAATAATCATTGTATTACATTACAATACACTACAGAGAGCAAGTTCAGAGATTTGGAGAAAAGATGACACCATATGTATTAATGTATTGTATGAGTTTTTCAATCATTTTATAGTAGTTAAAGAATGTTAGAAATCTTCCAATGCAACTATAATATAGCGTGATAGATAACTTCAGAAAATGATGTGATATTATGTACAATGCATGGAGTGTTCAGCGACTGTATGGATGATAGTTGGCACCACCATGTTGATTGTAATTCTTGACTGGTCCGTAGCGTGAAAACCCTGAAAGAGAAAATGAGTCTGTAAATTATATAATACTTAAATATACAGTAAACTAACCACCACCGCCACCGCCTCCTCTGCCACCACCTCCGCCACCACCTGCAGGAGGTCCTCCATAGCCACCATATCCTCCGCCAAATCCACCATCAAATCCACCACCTCCTCCTCCTCCTCCCCATCCTCCTTCATAATAAGAAGAATCAGGCTGGTTACTGTATCCACCGTAAGGAACCCATCCAGCTGCAAAAATTGAGACTGAGTTGCCATTTTCTGACACTATTTAAATTTACCTCGTCCGGCACCACCGCCACCACCACCTCCTCCTCCTCCTCCTCCAAACCCACCACCTCCACCAAATTCTGCTCCAACAAACCCACCTCCACCTCCACCTCCACGTCCACCACGTCTACCTCCTCTACCTCCTCCTCCACCTCCTCCCCATCCACCCACCCTATCCCTGTTTGGAAACTGTTCTCTTGGTGTAGCTCTCTTCACCTCCAACTACACACAGTCACTCAAAATGAGCAATTTAAAACACTATTTCTCTTACTCTGCATCCACCAACATTGTGAAACGTGACCTCTGTGACCTTGTCAACCGCTTCTTCCGTTGCGTAAGTAACAAATACAAATCCTCGTCGATTGCCTGGTTGTCCCTTCACTGTTACTATAGCAACTTCCACAATCTAATAAACATGAATAAACCATTTCTATAGACAATCGTGGGGTGGGGTATTACCTCTCCAAAAGCCTTGAAATATTCTTCAAGAGTATCCTTACCCAGTTCAGTGGGCACTCCTCCCACAAACACTTTCTTTGTCCTGTTCTTCATTTTCTAAATGAACACGAGACAGGGCATTAATTAGAGAGAGAGACTGGTTCAAGTACCTGATGTTGTTCGTGAGGTATGGCTTTCTTGACATCGATATCACGATTGTCAAGTTTATGTGTGTTGTCTTTCAGAGCTGCTGCCACTCCCTCATTGCCTTCAAACACAATGAACGCAAAACCCCTGCATTTGAAGAAAAACTCTTCAAATCATAGTCCACTGATCACATGACTGTCACATGACATCCAGACCTTGATTTCCCCGTGTCTCTATCCTCCTTGAGCATAACCTCTTGAATAGGACCATATTTTCCAAAATACTCCCTCAGCTTGACTACACAGTACACAACAATACAATAAATCCAATAAAATGGCAATTCAGATGATGAATTTGAGGGAGAGAGAGAAAACTTAAAATTCACACACAACTATACTGTGTGTATACCAGTAGCAGTAATTAGGTCATTAATAAAGAGTAAAAGAATGGTCTGAATAGAGATAAAAACCGGAGCCTACTTTCAGTGGTGTCCCAGCTTAATCCTCCAACAAACAGCTTGCTAAATCAGGTTGTGAGATGAAGAGAAGACGAAGGAGAAGGGAGGAGAGAGAGGGAGAGAGAGAAAAAACTTGTAACAGGTGTTGCCTGGCCTAGACCTGGCCTAGGAACAATCAGTGACTTAACAAATCTGTGGAAATATCGAGTCCTTTAAAAAGAATGATTATCAATGAAAAAAAGGAGACTTTGTTCCAATTAGAGAGCAAGTGGTGTGCTCTAATTGGGGTTACCGTTCTTCTTCCAATTCCAGGTTCTTGGGTTCAGCACCCTCTTCTCCTCCTTCTGTCACTGTTGTTGTTCCACTAGCTGCTGGCTCTTCTTCTCCACCTTCACCTTCCGTTTCCAAACTACTGGCTTGTGTCTGAGTAGAATCTTGAGCCATTCCGTGATCCTCTTCCCCGCCGTTCGCATGTTCTCCGGCACCTGTCTCCATCGATTCTTCCTTCACAGGCTACCAGACCACATTGATCAAAGTCAGAAACTAGGTGTTAGAAAGATCGCAAACCTCTTGTTTAGATTCTGGAGCCGCCATAGAGCCAGGCTCTTCCATTGTCTCGGCCACCATTTCTTCACCTTGCCCCACCGCCTCTTGGACTGAGGATTCTTGTTCCGACATGGTTATCTCGGCTAAAGCTCCCTTTCTTCCTCGCCGCAATATCACGTTTTTGTCACACGATTTAGGATCGTTGTGCGCATGCGCAATTGCATCACTAGTGCGCTCTATTTAGAAAATAAGAAAAAGAAATGGCGAACAAGCGTGTCATTTATGTTGGAGGGTTGGCTGACGAGGTAGGAGAGAAGATGCTGCAGGCAGCCTTCATCCCATTCGGTGATATAGTGGACATATCAATTCCTCTAGACTACTCTTCGCAGAAGCATCGCGGCTTCGCCTTTGTGGAGTATCAGTTAGTTGAAGATGCTGCAGCGGCCATTGACAATATGAACGAATCAGAGCTTTGTGGACGAACAATTCGAGTCAATATAGCACGACCTAAACTGTTAAAGGAAGGTAGTTCCCGTCCTGTGTGGTCTGAGGACTCCTGGTTGCAGGAACACGCTGGAGAATCAATAGCTGATGGCGTAAGAAAAGATGAGGAGGAGGGAGGAGGTGATGAAAATGGAGAACCAGCAGCAAAGAGAGCAAAGAAAAGTGCTAAAGTATTCTTTGACATCAAGATAGCATCAGAGTCAGCAGGCCGTGTGGTTATTGAGTTATTTCCAGATGTAGTACCTCGCACGGCTGAGAACTTCAGAGCACTATGTACAGGAGAGAAAGGATTTGGTTACAAAGGATCACCATTCCATCGTATTATTCCTCAATTCATGTGCCAGGGAGGTGACTTCACTCACCAGAATGGCACAGGCGGCAAATCTATATATGGAATAAAATTTGATGATGAAAATTTCACTCTGAAACACACAGGACCTGGAGTTTTGTCCATGGCTAATTCTGGCCCTAATACTAACAGTTCTCAATTCTTTATCTGTACTGCCAAGACCGAATGGTTGGATAATAAACATGTTGTATTTGGTCATGTGGTGGATGGGATGGAGGTTGTCAGAGCTATGGAGAAAGTTGGTACACAATCAGGCAAAACCAGTCGACCGGTAGTCATTGCTGATTGTGGAGAACTGTAAACTCCTTTTCTTCTATCTCTTTCTCTCTCTACATCCACACCATCTCCATTACATTTTACAAGTTAATAAAAAAATTCTTTAAATTTAAAAGTGTATATAGCACACAGGGATAGAAGGAGACAAGATGGGGATTACATTCAGATCACTCATCTCATATGCATTCATATTTCTCCAAGATTGTACATAAATCATATCAGATGATATAGGAGGTGTTTGGTGCCAATGCATTCCCTGTCTTGCCACATTTTTAATGTTAATAAAAACTTTAATTCACACAAAATAACTAATAATAATAAAAAATAACTATATTTTGACAAAGAAGTTAATGGTAAACCAGTAGTACGCAATGGCTATCCAAAGAGCTACTGCTATGATATTAGCGAAGAGGAGATTGAGATGACTCTCTGACTGCTGCTCCCAACTGAATGGGAAGTAGTTTTGTAACACTTCACTGCCTACATATACCAATATTGAATTCATTCCTGCAGGGAGAGAGAGAGAGATGTGTTTAAATATTGATTCTCTCATTCTGTTCTATGATTGGTCTCTATGATGTATGGAACATCAGAAATGTATTATTATTATTATACAGTTATTTCCATTGCATTGTGGTTTGTCAGGGCTTAATGAGCCCAGTGTAACGTAGGGCACAGAACCGCCAAGTGCACTGATTTGGCATTAGAACAGAGCGACTGCTGACCTGGATATTTAAAAGGTGCTCCATTCCACCAAGAAATGACGTCAATAATGAAATAGAAAATGGCTAGAAGAATGAACCCTGATCCTGCCATCACAAGAATGAACGACAGCGACCACAGGTTCTTGTTGAGTGGAATAAATCCTTCATTTTTCTGACCCTCACATAACACCACACCAATTGTTCCCTATATCATATTATACAACATATTATATTCGGACCTCCTAACAATGGACAGTTTAAGAGAGACCGTCCTTATCTCAGAGGTATACAGTGACTCACTAGTAGAAGTCCCCAGAGAAAGAATCTGATAATGATATTGTACCATTTCTTGTATGAGACTAAGATACGACCAGCCTGTACACCCAGGAAACAGAGTACAATGGAATTTAATGATCCCAGAGCTCCTTCAGGATCATATGGTATTTTTAGATGGTAGGTTTCCTGGTGGCAAAAGAGGAGAAAATAATTTCAAATTAACAGGCAATAGATTAGAGGGTCATACCTTGGCTGTAGGAGTCTGGTAGAGATGGTTGTCAGTGAAAAGCCATCTGTCAATGACACCAGCAGCTCCTCCTGTACAGTTCTCATAATGTCCATGATCAGAGTAACCACCAGGACCAAGGTACCCTCTGTAGTAACAAGACAGAGAGAGAGCATAGTTTAGTAGTTAGTAACAGCCATCATTGACTCTTGGTATAATAAAGAACTATTAGTTTTAACTTTAAGAATCACTGCATAGCTCAGTTAGTGCAGACACTGAAAGTAAGGAAGCAGACAGAAGAAGAAAAGAAGGAAGTCTAGAGGGAAAGAGGATGATGTGATTAGTGTCTAACCACACATCCTTACACTCCAAGCTTCCTCAACCACTAATAGCCTCAGACTACTGTTCCCAGTGCTAATGCTACTGCTTCCTTACTCACTAGAGCACATGTCTACTTTTCCAAGAAAATCATGCTCACTACATCCTTCCTGGAGTTAGTTTCCTATGTCTCTATTGGCACATGGTAGTTCAATCACCTTAATTACATTCTTTACCACAACTAGTATCACATTTTTATTGAACAAGAGAGCTATGAACCTTGGACAGCCGTGACCAAGTGGTAGAACAAATGTTAGTATCAACCAGAGCAGTTCCAACACTCCTATCATTAGCCATTGGAATATATTGGCTGTTATGTCACGAAATATCTTCAAAAATCTTCTTTTTGGAGTCAACTGAAGACAGAGAGATAGAGTGTGTGAATGTAATAAATGTATTGTTGAATGATGCAATTTCACAGAGCTTTTTAGATTCTGGCATTCAATCAAATACATGCTTTAACTTCCAAAAAAATTCCAACTACTGTATATGATAATTATGATATATTAAAGGGCCTCAATCATAGCCTTGTAATAAACATACCATTCCAACTGAGTGATGTATTTCTGATGTGACTAGCTCAGTCAGTGCTACAACAAAATATGATATTGCGAACCTCTGCAAGACGCCTGGTATCCTCCAGTGACTCAGAGAAAATCCTGGAATTACAATATGAGAGAGATCACTTGTGTTCCTGGACTTAGTGGGCCCAGTAGGCAGTGACAGAGCCTGGACTTAGTGGGCCCAGTAGGCAGTGACAGAACCTCAGAGGAGAGAGAAAGA
>JAODVQ020520775.1:0-24487 GCA_025400075.2 Phenganax stokvisi
TCTACGTCAGGAACTTAAAACGCCTTCCATAAAAATGGATTTTGCGTAAGTCCTGAAAATGAAAAAAATAAATTCGCGCCTTTATTTTCGATTTTCAGTGGTGTTTTCGCTATGCAATTTTTGGCTGAAACGGCTGTAGTGACAGCGAAGGCTCGCCGGTTGTGAGCAGTTCAGCGATGAGCTGCCCTGTGATCGGTGCGAGAAGAATGCCGTTTTTGAAGTGTCCGGTCGCCAAAACGACGTTGTCGTATCCCGACAGGTAACCGAGAATCGGTCCCTTTTTGGCGTAGGGACGTAAGCCTGCCCAGGTTTGCACGAAGGTGGCGTTTGCGAGTTGTGGTGCGATAGCGACCCCTGCATCAATCATCTGCTTCGCGCCGTCCACGGTTGCGGTTTTGTCATAACCGACATACTCGACAGTGGCACCGAGTAGGATTCTGCCGTCCGCTCTCGGTACGATGTAGATGCCTAATCCGTCAATGATGTGTTGGAAAGGCGGTGGCATCGTTTCAACGAGGACGATCTGTCCTCTGACAGGTTCGACCTGTATGGGTACGCCGAGTTGATTAATTAGGATACCTGCCCAACAGCCAGCGGCAATCACGAAGGTATCGGCATATAAGGTTTCTCCGTTGATAATAACACCTATAACGCGTTCGTTTTCTTTGACGAAGTTCGTGACAGGGTTGCCGAGTCGGAAGCGTGCACCGAGTTTTCCGGCACCTTTTGCGAGTGCGGTCACCATCCTTGGGTTGCGTACCTGTGCGTCCTCAGGGAATAGGACTGCGCCTGCGATGGATTTTGCGAGTGCCGGTTCTAACTGCCACGCCTCTTCTGCTGTCAGAACTTCTGCTGAGAACCCGCGTTTCACGCGTCGGTCTGCGAGTCCGATGAGTCCAGCCGCTTCGGTTTGATTGAAAAAGACAGAGAGTGTGCCGGACCGGATGAATTCGATATCTATCTGAGTTTCTGCGCGAAGTTCTTCCGCCAACGTAGGATAGCATGCAAGGCTTGCGCGGCAGAGCGTCGGATACGGTTCGTGTGTCGAGGCGTGTGAGGTTAAAATCCCTGCTCCGGCCCACGATGCCTCTGTTCCGACACGGGGCGCTTTGTCAATGACCAACGGTTTCACGTTCCGCTTAGCGAGGTTATAAGCGATGGCACACCCGATAATACCGCCACCGATAATGATGACATCTGCGTGATTCTGATTCAAGGTTTTCTCCATCCTGTTAAACAATTGGAACGATTATTGGATATGGATAGTTTAACATACGGATTAATAGATTGTCAATTTGGCTCAGGGAGCTTCAACGATTAGAAGAACGGTTTCAGTTGAGCGTCAATTTATTTACGGGTTTTACGATAAAAGATTTTTCGCTATCTATACACATTTTCGGATGCACTTTAGAGAGGTTGAAATTTCAGTTAGTTTCGTGTATAATTTTATGTGTGCAAAACGAATGATCTCAAACTCGGTGATGAAGGACAGAATTCTCGCCCAATAGGAAAGGTGTTTAATAAATGACCCTTGGAAAAGTTACAGGGACAATCGTCGCGACGCAGAAGGATGAGAAACTCGTCGGTAGCAAATTGATGGTTGTCCAAGATATAGACTTGAACGGAGAAGTTGATCGGAAATATACGGTTGCTGTGGATGCGGTTGGCGCGGGTATCGGCGAAATCGTTCTCGTTGCGACTGGAAGTTCCGCGCGGCAGACCAGCGTCACATCAAACAAACCGATAGATGCTGTGATTATGGCGATTGTTGATACCGTAGAGGTCGCTGGGAAAGTACGGTATTATAAGTAGGCGATGGAACGCATACCTACGAGGATATAAATAATGGAACGCGAACGCGTCCGCGCGGAAGTGCTTCGCAAGCGCGACGAACTCGCACCGGAAACTCGTGCCGTGTTCAGTCAGCAGATTGTCAATGCTGTCGGACAGTGGATACAGCATGAAGGTTTCGGTGCCGTGATGCTCTATCTGAGCATGCGGAGTGAGGTCGAAACCGATGGTCTCCTTGAAGGGTTGCTTCTTGCAGGCAAACGGGTCTGTGCGCCTGCCGTTGATACGGAACGGAACTCGATGCTACCGCGGCGAATACGGGACGTGCGAACGGATTTGGTTCGGCATCGTTACGGTATGTTGGAACCGAGTCCAGCGTGTCCGATTTTTCCGATCGCGCAGCTGCAACTCATCGTTGTTCCCGGTATCGCCTTTGATCGTAAAGGGTATCGCCTCGGATACGGTAAAGGTTTCTATGACCGATTTCTCGCGAATTGTCCGCACGCGATTCCGATCGGATTGGCATATCAGATGCAGGTTGTAGAAGACACTTTTCCCGAAGCGTGGGATGTGCCGGTTCAGCGCATTTTTACGGAGAGCGGTAGGATAGACGTTTCGTAGGGCGAGATCACCGCGCCCCTACAGCATTGATGAAAGGTCTTAGTTTTTCGAGTGTCTTTGCACCGATGCCTCTGACGTTCTGGAGATCGTCTATGCTGCTAAAGTCGCCGTGTTGCGTTCGGTAGTCGATAATCCTCTGTGCCGTTGCCTCACCGATACTTGGGAGTGTTTGAAGCTCGTCTACAGATGCGATATTGATATTAAGAAGTTCCGGCTTATTAGGTGTTGCCGCGTTCGTTCTATTTTGTGGTTGAGCATCGTTCGGCGCGGCGATCAGATCCGGTTTTCCGAGGAACATTGCAGGTGCGAACCGCCGTACGCCCCAGAAGGCTGCCCCTGCCAAAATCAGTATTACCAGAAAAGTGACTGCCCGCCAATAGTGTCGTTCAACGGCGTTTTCTATCTGTTCCGCTTTCATAAATCTATTCTACCACTTCCGAAAAGGTTTTGCAACGTTTTTCCATAAATTTGGATCTGGATTATGCTTGAAATGGAAACCGCTCTCTGCTAAAATTGGCTGCGAATTTGTATTTGGGGAGGAATTATGCAGGAGAATAATGAACGTGTTGCAGGTGGCGCGCTTCCGGATTGGGAGGTTGCGGAACTTCCGGAACCACCGAAATATCAATTTGGCAAAGCGTTTCGGAGTATCTTAGGTCCCGGTATCATTGCGTTGGGTGGCTCGATTGGGAGCGGAGAATGGCTGCTGGGTCCCGCAATCACTGCCCAGTATGGGGGTAGGCTCCTCTGGATAGCGACGATTGCTATTCTATTGCAGGTGATTCTCAACACAGAGGCGATCCGTTATACGCTGTATACCGGCGAACCGATGTTGAGTGGTTATATGCGTTGCAAGCCGGGTGCGCCGTTCTGGATGACCTTCTATTCGAGTGTTAACTTTTTTGGGATCTGGCCCGGCTGGGCGATGACGGCTGCAACGGCACTCGCTGCGGCGTGGCTCGGTTATATGCCACAAGACGCAGATAGCGGAACTGTACGCCTATTCGCATATCTCATCTTTTTTGCGTGCTTGGGGATTGTTCTGTTCGGGGGGAAGATCTACAATGCGCTTGAGAAGGTGCAGCTTTTCATGGTCGTCTGGATTATCGGTTACCTCGTTGTCATCGATCTGTTTATGGTTCCGCCGAGCGTGTGGTGGGATGCGATCAAAGGTTTCTTTAGTTTCGGAGCACTTCCTACACCGGGAGCCGATGGACAGGTTAATTGGCTGTTACTTGGTGCCTTCGCTGCCTACGCCGGTAGTGGTGGCTTAGGTAATGTCACAATCACGAATTACGTTCGCGACAAAGGATGGGGTATGAGTAGCCTTGTCGGTGCGATCCCGTCGATGATCGGTGGGCAAAACGTGACACTCTCACACTTGGGCAAAGTCTTTCGCATCACACCGGAAAATCTGACGCGATTTAAGGAGTGGTGGAAATATGTCCGTTTTGAGCAGTACGGTATCTGGATGCTCGGATGCTTTGTCGGTATCGCATTGCCTGCGATGCTGACACTGGCGTTTGTGCCTGCTGGACAGGAGATGGATCAGTGGGCAGCGGCAGGCTTCCAAGCGGATGGACTCGCGGAGAAAGGTGGGAGAGTGTTGTGGTACCTCACGCTGTTATGCGGTTTCTGGGTGCTGTTCTCAACGCAACTCGGCGGCGTGGACAGTGTGCCTCGGACCTATACCGATATTATATGGACAGGGTTGAAGCGGGTCCGAAACTTGGACGAACGCAACGCAAAATGGATCTATTATCCGATTCTCGGTGTTTATATTATCTGGGGTGTTATCGCGATGTATCTCGCGAAACCGTTCTTTATGATTCTGGTATCGGCGACCGTCGGCGGGTACCTATTGGTGATTACGGCGTTGCATACGCTTTACGTCAACCGGAAGTTCTTGCCGAAGGAGATACAGCCCCCGATGTGGAAACAGATCGGATTGGTGCTGTGTGCCGGATTCTATTCGATTTTCGGGACGATTACTGTCTGGCAAAAAGTGCTTGTGCCTTATGTTTTTCCGATTTTTGGGTAAAATGCAGCGCACTTGGAAGGCAGGAAAAACCTAACATATAGAGGCATTAAATTTAAGGCTATTATGAAACCCACTGATTTTGTTATTGCAACGCGACCTATCAATGGAATAGTCATAAATTCCGTTGGGATAATTAATTTAATTTGCGAAAAGGGCGTGCAGGTTAATTTCATTGCGAAAAATGAGGTAGTAGTGGCTCCTCTTGATTCTCTTTCAGTTGTAAATGTTGCTGAGACAGGAAACAAATACTCGAAAAGAATTTGCACCACTTGTTGCATTCTCAAACCTAAGACAGAGTTTCCTCTAGAACCTACTGATAAAAGTAAGACTAAAACACTCCCAAATTGTAAGAGTTGTCTGGGTCAGAAGGAATTGACATCTGCAGAAAGAAAAAAAATGGATGAAGAGAAACCACCAGGCAAGACCATTTTTGAATGCCCTATATGTGAAAGACGGACCATTGTTGGTGTAACTGCAAGAATCGTTCGTGATCACGATCACAAGACAGGAATGGGGCGCGAGTGGATATGCCAAAGTTGTAATACTGGGTTAGGCGCATTTAAAGATAACATTACAATCTTAGGGAATGCTATTAAATACCTGAAACGGTTTGAAAAAGATTAATTAGAGGGTGTGGACTCCGTTACAGGTTATGAAATGTTGCAATGATTGCTTCCACAAGGCTCCCTACTGAGGCTTCCTTTGCAATCACATCAACCCGCATGTTACGCGTCAATGCCGTTTTTTGGGTTTCGGGGCCGATGACTGCGACCTGAACGCTTTTTAGCAGGGCTGCGGGGGTATGTGTCCGGAACATCTCCAAGAAATTGGTGACTGTAGAGGAGCTGGTGAACGTGACGAAGTCGATGCTGCCGTTCAGGAGATCGGCTTCAATTGCTTCTCTGTTTTCGCTTGCGACTTTGATGGTATCGTAGAGCGGGACATCGTCAACGTGCGCGCCTCTCTTGCGTAGACCTTCTGGGAGCGCGGCGGTGGCGATTTTAGCGCGCGGTAGAAGAATTTTTTTGCTGCGTACACCCTCTATCTCTGTAGCGATTGTGCTTCCACGGGAGTGCGACGGCACAAAATCGGGATGGATACCGATGCTGTTGAGTGCATCAACCGTCTTTGGACCGACTGCACAGATTTTGGTTCCCGCAAACGCTCGTACATCTTTCCCTCCGTCTCGCAGGTGTCCATAGAAGATTTCTACGGCGTTGACGCTTGTGAAGATAACCCAATCGTATTCATTTATAAATTGGACGTAGGTATTGTCGAGATTTAGCGGACGGATCTCTATCGTCGGAAATTGGACGACCTCTGCACCGTTGGTCTCTAAGAGGTCTGCGAATTCGCTTGTCTGTGCGCGGGCGCGGGTTACGAGGATCCGTTTTCCGAAGAGAGGTTTCGTGTCGAACCATCGGAGTTGCTGGCGCAGTCGGTTCACCTCGCCGACGACGATAAGTGCCGGACTTTTGAGTTGTGCTGCCGCTGCTTTTTGTGCAATATTGTTAAGAGTGCCTTCGATGACCTCTTGTTGCGGCGTTGTACCGACACGGACTAAGCTCACAGGTGTCTCTGGGTGCCTACCGTGTGCTGTCAACCTTTCGGTAATCTGATGGAGGTGTGCGACACCCATATAGACGACGAGTGTGTCTACGGCGGTGGCAAGTTGCTCCCAGTTGATATTTGAGTCTGGTCGCAGTGCGGCGGAATGTCCGGTAACAAATGCGACGGATGAGGCGTATTCGCGATGGGTGACGGGGATGCCAGCATACGCGGATGCGGCGATTGCAGAAGTGACACCGGGAACGATCTCAAACGGGATGCCGGCTTCGGTGAGTGCGACGGCTTCTTCACCGCCGCGTCCAAAGATATATGGGTCACCACCTTTGAGACGGACGACAACTTTGCCTGCTTTCGCGTGTTCTACGAGCATCCGGTTGAGTTCTGCTTGTCGTGTTGTTCGGACTCTCGGATCGGGTGCTTGGATTTTTTTTGTGTGTGCGGGGCAGTGTTCGAGGAGTGTGTCGTTGAGTAGGAGATCATAGATAACGACATCGGCGCGTTGAAGGCACTCTATACCTTTGAGTGTGATGAGTTTTCTATCGCCGGGACCTGCGCCTACGATGTAAACGGGTCCATAAGGTAGCGTGTTGAGAGACGCGTTCATTGTAATGCCCTTTGTGCCATCATCAACAGTTCCGCTGCACCACTGTTCCGAAGTTTTTTAGCAACGGTTTCCGCTAAGTGGACTGCTGCATAAGGTTTTCCGACAGCACTCTCAAAGATACGGAGTGCGCCGTCCGGATGACAGACCGTGCTGATGAGACGAAGTTCCGCATCAACGGACTTTGCGTACGCACCAATAGGTAATTGGCATCCACCACCGAGTGCTGCTAATAGGTTCCTTTCAGCGGTAACTGCTGTTGTTGTCTGTTGATCGTTCAGCGGTTCAAGGAGTTTTGCGACTGCGGTATCGCCTTCTCGTGCTTCGATAGCGAGTGCACCTTGTCCGGGGGCTGGCACCATGCGTTCTACCTCAAAAAATTGGGTAATGATTTCTGTTTTTCGGAGTCGGTTGAGACCTGCTGCGGCGAGGATAATTGCGTCGAGGTCGCTATCTTGGAGTTTTCGGAGTCTGGTATCAACGTTCCCGCGTATATCAACAACTTGTAGGTCAGGACGCATACAGAGGAGTTGTGCTTTTCGACGTGGGCTTGCAGTGCCGACCTTTGCACCGTTCAGGAGGTCTTCTAAGCGCAGTCCTGTAGCAGTGATGAGTACGTCGCGCGGATCCTCGCGTACCGGTATCGCGGCGATGCAGAGACCGTCAGGCAATTCTGTCGGGAGGTCTTTCAAACTATGGACGGCAAGGTCAATCTCGCCTTCTAAGAGTGCGATATCTATCTCTTTGGTGAAAACCCCTTTACCGAGTCCGGTTATTGAGCGGTCCGGAAAAGCGTCGCCGGTGGTTCTGATAATTTTGAATTGAACATTGAGACCTGTATAAAGGTTTTCTAATTGTTCTTTGACGAATTGTGCCTGCCAAAGTGCGAGTTGACTACCACGAGTGCCGATTACGAGTAAGTTCATAATAGTTATCAGTTATCAGTACGATTTTTTCTGCGAAAAAATCTTTCAGTTTTCAGTTAAGAGGACTTAGGTTAATCAGATGTCTCTTTAACTGATAACTGAAAGGGAACGTACTCGTTCGCGTACTGTTAGCTGTCAATCTCCTTCAAGGCGAATAGTTCCTGGAGTGCCTGGACGTATTGTGCGTGGTCGGCATCGCCATCATTGACAGCGTAGCGGAGGTTTTTCATCGGATCGTGGAGCAGCTTTTTGATAATGGCTTGTGTCATAGCGTTTACGGCTGCTTCCTGATCTATCGTGAAGGACGCTTTGTCGCAACACGCCTGCAATTCGGTATCAGCGATCTCTCGAAATTGCTGATGGAGTGCCTTAATGGTAGGATTAACCTGAAATATTTGTAGCTGGTCGTAGAACCGCTTCGCTTCTTCGGTTACAATTTGTTCTGCCCGCGTTGCCTCTTGTTGCCGGTCTTTGAGGTTGGAAGCGACGACGGTTTCGAGATCGTCGATGTTGTAAAGGAAGGCGTGGTCAATTTTATTCACGTCGGGTTCGATGTCGCGAGGCACAGCGATGTCGATAAGGAACATGTATCGGTGTCTGCGTCTGCGCATGATGTTCGCGAGGGGGTCGCGCTTGATGAGATAATCGGGTGCATTCGTGGAGCTGATGACGATGTCGGCATCGATGAGAAAGTCGAGGTTGCTATTGTAAGCGAGCGGCGTTCCGTTAAATTTCTCGGCGACTTGGACGGCGCGTTCGTAGGTGCGGTTTGCGACGATGACGTTGGAGACCCCGTTTGAAACGAGGTGCTTTGCGGTGAGTTCGCTCATTTCACCGGCACCGACAATCGCGACGGTTTTGCCTTCGAGTGTGTTGAAAATCTTTTTGGCGAGTTCAACAGCGGCGTAGCTAATAGAGACAGCACCGGTAGCGATGGTCGTCTCGGCTCGGATACGTTTGCCGACACTGAAAGCCTTCGTAAAGAGACGGTTGAGTATTGTTCGTGCGCCGCCTGCTTCGCGTGAGGCGTCGTAAGCCGCTTTGACCTGCCCCAAAATTTGGGACTCCCCTACTACCATAGAATCAAGACTTGCTGTCACTCTGAAGAGATGTTGGATCGCCTCCAGATTGTGATGGAGATAGGTCCATTTCTTCAGCGACTCGATGCTAATCCGATGGTAGCGTGACAGGAATTCGACCAACATTTTCGCGGCATCGGGCGCAGAAATTGAATTTGCCACTGCATAGACTTCAAAGCGGTTACAGGTCGAGAGGATTACTGCCTCTTGGAATAGTTGTTGGTTGTTGGTTGTTGCTTGTTGGTTAAGAGGAGAACTTGTTATGGGTATTTCCTTCTTACCATTAACCATTAACCAATCACCATTAACCGTTAATCCACGAAGATGTTGAACAGCTTCAGTAAGTTGTGCTTCGGGATTTTCAATATACCTTTGGGCCAACTTTTCCCTGAATTCTATTGGGGCAACATGGTGGCTGGTTCCGATAGAGACGATTGGGTGCATGCGTTTAACCAAAAAATTTAAAAAGGTGAAACGTTAAATAGTTATAAGTTTTCAGCACGATTTTTTCTGCGAAAAAATCTTTCAGTTTTGACCGAGAACGCGCGCCTATTTTTAAATATCGGAAATCGCGTTCTCGGTCAGAGTTAAAGAGAGCATTGTTCATCGTTACAACGCCGTCCCGGACACAATGTCTTAACTGTTAACTGAGTACTGTTGACTTCCTCTAAATTATATCATATATCAACGATTGTGTCAAATTTTACGGTAGCGATGTTCATGAGTATTCCGTTTTTCGACTACCGATATGTATGCATGCTGTCTAAAAAGAGTTCTACGCCGGCGTAGGTGCAGAGGACAGCGACAAACCCGATGATTGCGGTATACGCCGCCCTGCGTCCGTGCCACCCCCAAAACTGGCGGAGACCGATTTGGACAACATAGATGAACCAAGTTATCAGCGTGGAGATCACTTTCACGTCGAGCCATCTCCACGGGATATCTTGGATATATTGAGTCCAGAGACTGCCGACAATGACACCCATTGTGAGCAAAATAACACCGAGGATCGTACAACGATATCCGAGCTCATCAGAGATACCGAGCGAAGGTAGGAGATTGTCCAATAGCGTATCTGTCTTTTTTCGGATTTTCCGTTCTGTCATCAGATACATGAGTCCGAACCCAAATGCAGCGATGAAAGCGGCATAGGCGAGAAAGATGAGTGCTGTGTGTGCGAGTAGCCAGTAATTGCGTAAAGGTTCTGGTAGCGCAGCGGTGTGTGTCGCGAAACTGTATGAGATGAGTATAGCGATGAATGCAACGGGCATCACGAAACTACCGAGCGTGCGGAGATGCGTCAGACGGACGATGATGAGATAGATCAGGGTGACTGCCCACGCGAAAAAAGCGATGGAGTCTGTCCAGTGGGTCATCGGGAAATGCCCTTGCTGTAGCCACCATAACGGAATAAAGAGTGTCAGAAAAGCGAAACCGACGAGGGTTCCCCAAAAAGCGAGGCGTTCTATTGTTGAACGGATCGCTATTGCTTCGTTACGGTTGCCGAGTGCCAGCGAAAGGGTCTGGAAAATACTCGCGGCTAAGTATATTAGAAGTGTAAAAAGAAATAAAAAATTAATCATAAAATAGTTATAAGTTATAAGTACGCTACGCTTTAAGTTATAAGTTAAAAGATTGTGGCGGGAACGGCTTTGTAACAATGCCCTCTTAACCTACCGCTTATAACCTACCACTTATAACTTCCATGGCACGTTCCAGTTTGCCCTGCCGAATCCAATTGAAGAGGCATTCAGCGGAACAGTCGGGATTTGCTAACCGAAAGCAGCACGTTGTAGGAGGGGTTTGTAACCCCGATACCGAACCTTCAACCGTGTCAATAAGCGTATCGAAAAAATCGGCACGTTTTTTTGAGGTCGAGAGAGCCTTTAGGACTTGCGGACGGAGCGTTCCGAGGAACGCAATAAATGTGCCGTAACCGTTGTTTTCAAATTGGCTCTTGAGTTGCTTATGAAGGTGCCTCGCTTTGAAGGATGTGCGGTTGGAAACCGCACCTACGGGTGATATGCTAATTATCAGATCTTCGTCTATTACGACATCGGGTGTGAAATAGGTGCCTGCGCTCGGTTCGTCGAGGCATTCTGAAATGGCTTTCGGAGACCTTCGGAAACCTTCGGAAACCGTCAGTAAAGAGGGGCTGTGTTCATCAGAAATCTCTTTGCTGATTGCTGATTGCTGATTGCTGATGGTTGTATCTGTGATGACGAGGAAAGCGTCTTCGAGGTGATGCGGTTTCAGCTTATGGGGTGCTATACGGATGGTAGCTGCACCACATCGGTTTAATAGCGAAATACGGCGTTCAATCTCTGGTGTTTTTTGCTCACTTACGACGATACACGTGCGCCCTTCCAGCAGGAGATAGACCGGATAGGGTAACCCTTGATTTTCAATCGGTACGGGTTCTCCTTCTTCGTATCCGAGTGTATATAGAGAGGAGGTGTGCAGAATTTTTTCAAAGTGTTCACGGATGCGGCGGCTCATTGCGGGACTTTTTCCGCTTGTGGAGATGCTGACCATCAATTCACCGTCTGTTACGACAGAAGCAGCAGCGAAGGTACATTGCGGAATAACGTCAACGACATTGACCAATCGGATCTTGTTTTTTTCGTGCGCTTCCGTGAAAACAGCGGTATTAATGTCTGTGAAATCGGTTGCGGCGCAGACAAGAAAATAGTCGGTTGTATCGCCTGCTTTCACTTGTCTTTTGTGCCAGCGAATCGTGCCGATATGTGCGAGGAACGCCACTAATTTGGTTGCGTCTGGACTGATAACGGTAACATCGCCGCCGCTGATGAGCATTGCGACGACTTTCCGTTCCGCAACGGTGCCACCGCCGATAACGAGACATTTTTGGCTTTGAAGGTTTATGTATGCTGGATAGAACATTTGTAGTTAATAGTTTTCAGTACGGTTTGCTACGCAAACCTTTCAGTTTTCAGTTTCAGTTAAAGAGGTATCGTGTTAACCTAACGTCTTTTAACTGACAACTTAAAGGGAACGTACTCGTTCTCGTACTGACAACTATTTCCCTCCTTACGATTCTCGTGCGACGACGTAGTCGGCAAGTTGTTCGAGAGCGACGCGTGCGGGTGTCTCAGGTAGTGCTGCTAACGCTGCTTTTGCGCGGTCAGCATAACTTTGTGCGACTTTTAGACAGTGTGTTTCAACGCTGTACCGCTCGAACAGTGCTTCGACGAAGGCGATTGCCGCTGCTTCATCCGTATTCGGATTCAGGATTTTTTCGAGCGTCTGCTTTTCATTGTCATTGCAGACGGATCTGGCGTAGATGATCGGAAAAGTGAGTTTTCCTTCGCGGAGGTCACCGAATGCATTTTTCCCTAATTTGTCGGCATCTTCTGTGAAATCGAGTACGTCATCAACAATTTGGAATGCGGTTCCGATCTGTTGTCCGTAGGTTGTGAGTGCCTCGATCTGCTGAAGATGGCTATCAGCAATTGGCTGTCGGCTTTCAGGAAAAAGATGTGTTTTTGCTTGGGTGTTTCCCTTCGTTAACGCAGTGTCTCTTTGCTGTCTGCTGTCTGCTGTCTGCTGTCTGCTAATTCCGAGGTGCGCGCCGAGTGTGCAGGATGCGGCGATCAGTTTACCGGTTTTGAAACTAATAATTTTGAGGTACTCGTCTTCGGAGATGTCAAAATCGCCGCTCTTGTATGCGTGGATAACTTCACCTTCACACATCGCCTGCGTCGTATCCGCGAGGATTGCCATTGCTGGGTCATCTGCACGGCGTGCGACGAGCATGGAGAGGACGCGCGCGTGGAGGTAATCACCAACAAGGACAGCGACTTTATTACCCCACTTTGTCTGCAATGTCTCGCGTCCACGCCGGATGGCGGCTTCATCGAGTACATCGTCGTGAACGAGCGATGCAACATGGATGAGTTCGACGACGGCGGCGAGTGTGTGTGCGTCGTTGCCTTCGTATCCACAGACTTTGGCAGAAAGTACGACGAGGATCGGACGGAGGCGTTTACCACCACCTTCCACGACATGTTGGACTGCCATATCGACGAAACTGTACTCACTCGCTGTCTGTTCGGTGAGCTTCGCCTCAACGGCAGTGAGATCATCGGCAATTAATCTAACAATTTGATCAAAGTTGGACATAATGTAATAGTTAACAGTTGTCAGTACGGTTTGCTGCGCAAACCTTTCAGTTTTCAGTTAAAGAGGTATCGTGTTAACCTAACATCTCTTTAACTGAGTACTGATGACTGCTTCCGCGGCTTGAACAGTTTTGTTGATGTCGTCTTCGGAGTGGACATAAGAGACGAAACCTGCCTCAAATTGTGAAGGTGCGACATAGACCCCACGCTCGGCGAGTCCCCAGAAGTATTTCCGGTAGCGTTCGGTATCCGCTGTGCGTGCGCCGTCGGCATCGGTAACGGTTTCCTGCGTGAAGTAGAGCATCAGCATCGAACCGACGCGGCTATGCCAAGCGTCAATCCCGTGTTTTTTGGTTGCCTCAGCGAGTCCGTCTGCGAGTGCTGCGGCACGACTTTCGAGTTGTTCGTACACACCCGGTTCAGCCAGTTTTTTGAGGGTCATTATACCTGCGGTAACGGCTAAAGGGTTCCCGGACAGGGTTCCCGCTTGGTAGACATCGCCTTCTGGTGCGACAGACTGCATAATCTCCTGTTTTCCGCCATACGCGCCGACGGGCAGCCCGCCTCCGATAATTTTTCCGAGACAGGTCATATCCGGTGTGACGTTATAGCGGGTTTGTGCGCCCCCGTACGCCACCCGGAATCCGGTAATAACTTCGTCGAAGATGAGAACGATACCGTGTTGTTCAGTAATTTCACGGAGTTCGTTGAGGTATCCGTCCCGTGGTGGTACGATCCCCATATTTCCCATAATTGGTTCGAGGATGAAGCATGCGATTTCGTCGGGATTTGCTTCTATTGCTTCTCGGACGCTGTCTGTATTGTTGAAAGGGACAGTCAGTGTATTGCGTGCGAAATCTTCAGGGACCCCACCGCTATCGGAGAGTCCGAAAGTTGCGACTCCTGAACCAGCTTTCGCGAGTAGATAGTCGACATGTCCATGATAGCATCCATCGATTTTGAGGATTTTATCCCGACCGGTATACCCGCGTGCGACGCGGATTGCGCTCATTGTCGCCTCGGTGCCGGAATTGACGAGGCGTACGCGTTCGATTGAAGGTACAGCGTTGACGATAATTTCGGCGAGTTCTGTTTCGAGTGTTGTCGGTGCTCCGAAGCTGGTACCGTGTGCTGCGGCTGCACTGATAGCGTCTACAACGCTTGGGTGTGCGTGTCCTAAGACTAAGGGCCCCCAAGAGGCGACGTAGTCAATGTATTCGTTTCCGTCAATATCGTATATTTTTGAACCTTCGCCGCGGGCGATGAAACGGGGGTGCCCACCGACTTTGCTGAAATTTCGGACGGGACTGTTGACCCCGCCGGGGATAAATTGTTGTGCTTTTTGCCATGCAGCCAAGGATTTACGACTCTCCAAAGCGTTTCCTCCGTGTTAGGTGGTTATAAGTTATAAGTTATAAGTTATAAGTTAAAGAGGGTTTGGGTTGCTAAAAACTGTTTGGTAACGCGGAAACCTCTTAGCTAAAAACTTATAACCAACAACTAACAACTAATTTTGCGAAATAGGTTAAAATCATATCTGCGCCTGCGCGCTTAATGCTGGTTAATGTTTCATAAGCGACTTGTTCTTCATCAATCCAGCCGTTCTGTGCGGCTGCTTTAATCATGGCATATTCGCCGCTGACGTTATAGGCGGCGACTGGCACCTGAAATTCTGTCTTGACGCGATGAATGACATCGAGATAAGCGAGTGCCGGTTTCACCATGAGGATATCTGCACCTTCTTGGATGTCCAAGGCGACCTCCCGTAATGCCTCCTCAGCGTTCGCTGGGTCCATCTGATACGAGCGGCGGTCGCCAAACTGTGGGGCGGATGCTGCGGCTTCTCGGAAGGGTCCGTAAAAGGCGGAGGCGTATTTAGCGGCGTACGCCATGATCGGTATATTCTCGTAACCGTTTTCGTCCAATGCGTCGCGGATTGCGCCGACGCGACCGTCCATCATATCTGACGGTGCGATGACATCGGCACCGGCGCGTGCGTGTGAGAGGCTCTCTTTAACGAGCAATTCGAGTGTCGGATCGTTTTGTACTTCGCCGGAAACCTCAATCACGCCGCAGTGTCCGTGGTCGGTATATTCACAGAGACAGACATCTGTGATGACCAGCAGGTCTGGCACGGTATCTTTGATGGCGCGAACTGCTTGTTGAATGATTCCGTCTTCGGCATAAGCCTCAGTGCCGAGCGGATCTTTTGACGCAGGGATCCCGAACAGGATTGTCCCCGGAATGCCGAGCATAGCGAGTTCTTTCGCGGCGGTGACAAGTCTGTCAACGGAGTACTGGTAGCAGCCCGGCATCGCTGAAATTTCGGTCGCTGTATCGTTTCCGTGAACGACGAACATCGGGTAGATGAGGTCATCGACGGAGAGTGCGGTTTCACGAACGAGTCGTCGTAGGTTTTCGTTTGCGCGCAATCGCCTTGGACGGTAGATCGGAAAGGTGCTCATTCATCCTCCGAAGTCGAACCTTTGATTTCGTAGTTCGTTAGTTCCAGAGTTTTCTCTCCTTCGGGTGCCAATCCGATTTCCGCTCTTGCTTCATCAGCCTGGGGATGTTCGTGCCTGAATTTGACGATCCCGACATTTGGTGCTAACCAGAGGGTTGTTATGGTGGAGGCTTCTCGTTCTTCGGGATCCTGCTGCTGCGCTCCGGGTACGGAGAATTCCATTTCCGTTGTTTCGTTCGTTTGGTATTCGATGATCAGGCAGTCTTCAAACGTTCCCGCAGGTGTATCAACGGTCTCTGTACCGGTGACTTCCCCAATCTCTACGACGGAGCTGTGCGTTGTGATGGTTGGTGCGCCGCCTGGGATTTCCATCGGTGCTCCTTGGATATTGATTGTGATTGTTAGCGTAACACTTAATTCGAGTGCTGTCCATTCTTCATTGAAGGTAGCGGGTGTCGGTAGCAGGTAGAAATAGTCTTGCGATTTTGCTTCGACATCATATCCAAAATCGACGGAAATGGGTGCGCCTTCTGGAATCTCTGCCATCATCTGTTCACGTAGGAAGGGAAGTGCCTCATCCATCTCTCTGATTGTACTCGCTTTAAGGGCATTTTCGATTTCGGCACCGGCAAAAAATGCCACCCAATCGTCACCGACCTGATAGTAGTAAGGTTGGACATAGTATTCAAAGTCTGCCCAGTCTTCTAAGGCGGGATCATAACTGAAAGCGCGATAGGTCTCACCGTCAATAGTTTCAGGTTCTATGGCGTAGCGCGTTAATTCGTTGCCGTCTTGGTCTTGGTATGTCCAGTAGCTGCCCGGTGTATCAGGGAAATAGTAGTTTGCCCATTCGTTTCCTACGGACACTGTGCTGAAACTCAAAACGAGTGCCAGAACGATAACGGATCGGATTCTTTTCAACATAAGTAGGTTCCTTTTACTGCAGGAGAAGTTACCAGTTTCCAGAAAAGAGGCGTAGGATTCACCTAGGGGAAACACCGTTTTTGCTGGGGGTATTTGATAGGGTGTTTCTTCTAAGCAGAAAAACATCTCTTTAACTGGTTACTGGCTACTGGTTACTCCTTCAGTGGTTTTGATTTCGTAGTTTGTTAATTCGAGCGTTTTCACGACACCGGTATTTTCAGATTCTTGTTCCATTTTAACGAGTCCAACGTTAGGTGCCAGCCATAGGGTCGTTGTTGATCCGCTATAAGCGTTTGCAAACATGCTCTTCGCATCGGGTATCTCTGGCTTCGTCTCTATTGTTGCGGCTGTGCTATAGGTAATTACGAGGCAATCTTCAAACGTCCCGGCATCGGTATCGACGGCTTCTGTACCGGTGAGAACGCCGGTCTCAGTAAGAGTTAGGTCCATTGTAATTGCCTGCGTTGTGGGCGGAATGCCTGCCATATTGCTTGTCATCTCCATCTGCAGATTGATTTGCATATCAATGCGGAGTGCTTCCCACTCTTCATTAAAAGTTGCGGGTGTTGGCAAAAAATAGAAGTAGTTCTGCGCTTGGATGTCAAGATCATAAGTTACATCGAGGTCAATATGCATGCCTTCTGGGAGTTGATTGTTTATCTGTTCTTTCATCACGGTGACGACTTCTTGCCACTGCCGTTCTGTGACTGTTCGTGTTGCGTTTTCGATATCTTCACCGACAAGGAATGCGATCCAGTCGTCGCTGACTTGATAGAAATAAGGGTGCGTATGATAATCATAGTCTGCCCAGTCTTCTAAGGGCGGATCATAACTGAATGCGCGATGCATTTCGCCATCAACGTCTTGTGGTTCTATTGCATAGCGTGTAAATTCATCACCGTCTTGATTTTGATATGTCCAGTAGCTGCCGAGTGCATCCGGGAAATAGTAATTTGCCCACTCATTTCCCATCAATGTCGCATTGAAACCGAAGATAAATAAAAGAACGAGGACCGACCAGCTTTTTTTTCTCATGAGAAACTCCTTTTGCATTTTGTGCCTTCTTCACTTTTGTTAAAGTATACAGAATCTCGGCACAAACCGCAAGCAAAAACACCCCAAGCAAAAACCTCGCAAACGGGAAACGAAATTACCGTTTTTCATATTCAAAAGGGAAAGTGACGGGTGTGCCGTTGTTTGACCATGAACGCGCCATTGCGACATCTATTTCTCTGTCCTTACGACCGTTATGGGCACCGTATTCGGGTTCCGTATCATTGCGAACGGCGTTGACGAGGCTCATAAGTTCCGAAGCGACGGTGATTTCGCCATCGCTGAGCGGATAGTTTTGCAACGGGTTTTCCCAAACCACTTCCGGATCGGTATCGGCGACGAGTGCGGCTAACGTGTTGTAACCGTCGATGGTATTGGTTCTGCGCGAAACGTTAATCGCGCGCTGTTCATCGGCGGTATCGTTCAAGATGACGGCATCGTTTCGGAAGCACATCCCGCGTTCGGCGTAGAATTTTGAGCCGTTAAAGCCGCGTAGGGGTGAACCGTAGGACAGCCCACTGAAATTGAAGATGCCGACGGCACCGTCTGCGAATTCAATCACAGCGTGTTGCCAATCTTCGGTATCGCGCGTGGGTTGTCCCTTCCGCCAGACGTGCTCCTGAACGCTGTATCCCTTTCGGAAACCGTAGACTTGTACAGGTTCGTTATCAAAACCGACGTAGCTGCGGATAAGTCCGATACCGTGATAGCCGTGTCCACGAAAATCGTTATAGGCGACGTTAACTTTACCGAAGACCCCTGCAAGGATCATCTCGCGTTTGATGCGTTCTGTCGGTACCCGATAATAGTTTTCGTTGACCTCAAGTTTGACACCGTTCTCTTGTGCGGAGGCGATCATTTTGTCTGCCCAACCGAGGTCGGTGTCAATTGGGGTTTCTGTGCAGTAGCTGACCCCGCGTTCGGAGCAGAGAAGTCCCGGAATGTGGTTGTTGCTCGGTGTAATCACGATGGCGCAGATATCGGGTTTCACTGTATCCAACATCTGTTCAGTGTCTGTGTAGGCGGGAACGTTGTATTTCTCGCCTTGTTCGTTCACGCTCTCTTCGCGTGGATCGCAGACAGCGACCAACGTAAGGTCTTTCGTCAGTTTTGAGATAAGGGGTAGGTAGGTGCCGGAACCACGTCTCCCAGTACCGATATGTGCGATTCTGAGTTTATCCATGACTTCCCTCCATCTGGTGCGGTGTGTCTATTCTACCCAGAAGACGTAACTCCGTTCAAAGAGGTCGCCATCCAAGTAGACTTCGACAAACCATTCACCTGTAATTTCTGGGTCTGGTAGGTCGATGTAAAACCACGTAATTTTAT
Source organism: Phenganax stokvisi (assembly GCA_025400075.2). NCBI lineage: Eukaryota > Metazoa > Cnidaria > Anthozoa > Malacalcyonacea > Clavulariidae > Phenganax > Phenganax stokvisi. Next base: position 18,541 of record JAODVQ020520775.1, read on the forward strand.
CGCCGGTTGTTGATGTGAGATTCTTTTCTTCTCTCCAGAACGGAGGATCGTCAACACCGTCTTCTGGTGAGTACCATGAGACTTCAATTGTGTGTTCTTCAGTGATATTTGACCATAGAAGCCACAAGAATACTTGGTCGTTGAATTCAGCGGAGAAAGTATCTGTAATGCCATCAGGTCTGTCATCAAAAACGGTGATCGCTAAAGCGGAATCGACGATCATCGGTTCACCGCGTCCTACGTCCGTGAAACCGCTTCCGCCGGAAGCATCTTCACTACAACCGCTCAACGCAAGCGTCAATGACAGTAGGGAAACCATGCCGAGGGTATGATATGGATTTGTGAGCAGGGTCTTGATGTGTGTTCGGAATTGGGACATTATGTTCGCCTTCTATTTTTGACCAGGATTAAAGGATTGCCAGGATTATCAGAATTGTTTTCTTGACAGTTATATTTCATCTTGATACTTCTCTAATCTTAAAATCCTGATTGATTTCTATTATTCTAACAGTCATTGGATTTTTTTGTCAATAGATATGCGGAATAGTTATTAGTTGTCAGTACGATTTTTTCTGCGAAAAAACCTTTCAGTTGTCAGTTAAGAGAGACCAGTGATTTTTAACCAATGATTTTTGTGATTATAGTCTCTTATCATGTTAAATCACATAAATAACAGTATCAGATGTCTTTTTAACTGTTAACTGTTTCTGATGAATCGGATTTCTGTTGACATGCACGGGTTCTTGATGGTAAACTCAACCCAATAATAGAGGAGCGTTTTATGAGATTTGATACGATCATTGCAGGCGGAAATATTGTTGATGGAACGGGTGAACGGGATCCGTTCGTTGCGGACATCGGCATTCAAGGTGACCGGATCGCTGCGATTGGTGACCTTGAAAAGGCGGAAGCCGCTAATCGGATTTCAATTGCAGGACAGGTTGTCTGTCCCGGTTTTGTTGATGTGCACGTCCATTCCGAGATATCTTTGCTCGGTGGACGCGACCAGTTCGCTGCTGTCAGCCAAGGTGTAACGACACATTTAGCCGCGCCGGACGGTTTTGGATGGGCACCTTTACCACCGGAGCAGGCGCGAGAATTATGGCACTACACGCAATTCGCTTATGGCGACGCAGAACTGCCACTCAATTGGCAGACCCCCGACGCGTATCTCAGTATATTCGACGGACGTATCCCTGCGAACCTGTATCCGCAGGTGCCACATTGTGCTGTTCGCGTCGGTGCGATGGGTTGGGTGCCGCGCCCGGCGACTTCCGATGAATTGAAGTCCATGGAGCGGACGACGCGCGAATGGTTAGAGGCGGGGGCGTGTTGTCTCTGCTTGGGACTCGACTACCAACCCTCAGCGAATGCCGATTTGCATGAACTGGTGTACCTCTCGAAGGTCGCTGCGAGTTATGATGCGATCTATGCCGCGCATATCCGGTATCGTATCCTCGGCAGGAGACAGGCGTGGGAGGAGACGATTGAAATTGCACAGCGCGCCGAGATTCCGGTGCATATTTCGCATGAACGGGTTGACGATGAAGCCGCGGCGGTGCTTGAACGGGTTGATCGGGAGCAGATAGATTTGACATTTGAATCCTACCTCTATCCTGCCGGTATGACGCACCTTGCGATGCTGCTGCCGATGGAATTTCAGACGGGTGCACCGGATGAGATGTTAGCAGACTTGGAGAATCCGGAGGTCCGTGAGAAATCGCTCGTGGAACTCCGAACGGCACTCCGCGACGGGAACCAGATTGTCGGCTACAACCGTTCGGGGCGTTTTATCGGTATGACGCTTGCCGAAGCCGCCGAAAGTGAAGGCAAATCTTGTGAGGAATTCGCTTTCGATCTGATATGTGAAGAGGCGGCGGTTGAGACCTTTGTGATGCCGTGGGCAACACCGCCCGAAGAAAATGAACGGATCTTGAATCAGACGGCGAACCACCCGCGTATGATGATCGCGAGTGACGGAGTCTACAACATCCCGCACCCGCATCCGCGTAGTTACGGATGTTTCGTGCAGTATCTCGGCAAATTCGTCCGTGAACGTCAGTTAGTCTCGTTGAAAGAGGCGATCTATAAGATGAGCGGTTTCCCTGCGGAACGGTTCCGGCTCCACGATCGCGGCAGCATCCGTCAAGGTCTTGCCGCAGATATCGTTGTCTTTGACCCTGATACCGTTGCGGATAGGTCTACATGGTTTGATCCTGTGCAATCGCCTGTCGGTGTAAACTGGGTTTTCGTCAACGGCGTTTCGGTTGTTGAAGATGGGGATGTGACGGGACAGCTGCCGGGTAGGGTGCTACGCCAGCAGCGATAGACAAGATAACGTGGAGGGGTAAACCGTGGATGTGTATGATTTGACGATTATCGGCGGTGGGAGTGCTGGACTCGTGCTTGCAGTGGCGGGTGCAAGGTTAGGCAAAAAGACCGCGCTTGTGGAGAAGCACCGCATCGGTGGCGATTGCCTCTGGACGGGATGCGTGCCTTCTAAAGCACTCCTGAAGGCGGCGAAGGTGGCGAACTACATTCGGAACGCAGAGAAATACGGTATCGGTGTACAAGGGAACGCCCCTGATTGGAAGGGCGTGATGGACTATGTGCGCGGGACACAACACGTCATTGAGGAAGAACACGACAACCCGGAACGGTTCCGGGAGATGGGAGTCGATGTCATCTTCGGAGATGGGCATTTTGAGACATCGGATACTTTCGTTGTGGCGGATACCGAAAGCGGGGAGACGCGAACACTCGAAAGCAAAAAGTTTGTGATTAGTACCGGTTCACGTCCGGTTGCGCCGCCTATACCCGGGTTAGGAACGTGTGATTATCTTGACAGTGAGACGGTGTGGGAGTTGGAAGCATTCCCGGAACGGTTGCTCGTTGTCGGTGCGGGTCCGATCGGTATCGAACTCGGACAGGCGTTTCACCGGCTCGGTGCGGATGTGACGATTGCACAACGGAGCGGTCGGATCCTCACCAAAGAGGATACCGATGTCTCCGAACAGATGTTGTGTTATCTTCGTGAGGAGGGGATCACGATCCGGCTCAATACAAATATAACACAAACTGTGAAAGGACAAGATGGCACAAACGTAACATTCAGCAACAGTGAGAACGAGACAACAGAACAGACGTTTGATAAAATCTTGATTGCTGCAGGACGCGCACCGAACATTGAAGGGTTAGGTCTCGACAAAATCGGGGTGCAGGTCGGCATCCGTGGGATTGAGGTCAACAACAGGCTCCAGACGAGTGTCAGGAATATCTACGCTGCGGGTGATGTGATTGGACACTATCTGTTTACGCATGTCGCTGCTTTCCAAGCGCAGCTGCTCCTTCGGAATATTTTCTTTCCGTTCTCTAATACGATCAACTACGGCGTTGTGCCGTGGACGACCTTTTGTGATCCGGAGGTTGCGCGTTGTGGTCTGACGGAGGCGGAGGCGCGCGAGAAATATGGGGACGTTGATGTGTTCACACTCGACCAGAGCGATGTTGATAGGGCAGTTGCGGAGGGTGAAACGCACGGATTCAGCAAGGTTATTGCGACACGATGGGCGGGGAAGATAGTGGGGGTTCACCTTGTCGGTGCGAATGCGGGTGAGGTTGTGCATGAGTATGTGCTGGCGATGCAGCAGGGGATCCCGTTGCGGAAATTGAGCGGGATGATCCATGTCTATCCGACGTATTCGAGCAGTGTGTGGCGTGTGGCGGGCAAATGGTTTTCAGAGAGTACGCTAATTCAGACGTTGCGGAGATTGATGCCATAGGGTTAACAGTTATAAGTTATAAGTTATAGAGGTATATTGTGGCAGTGATAGAAAATGTTTCCGACACAAGTTCTTAACTTATAACTGAAAGCGCAGCGTACTTATAACTGTTAACTATAATTATTATTCCACTACGTTTCCCAAGTTTCCTATCGGCAGTACCGCGTCTGTGCCTTCCGCTTTAATTGTAATCGATGCCTCTTTATTTCCTGTTACAATAAAGCCTTCAATAATGAGTTCGGTTTCTACACTCAGCGGTTCAGATTCGTCTGGAAGTGGTAAACCTTCTGGTAGCGGAAAATCTGCCGGTAAGGCGAGTCCACCGCCCAAGATTGATGGTGTAAGGGTTATCGTAATTAACCCTGCATCTATCTGGTCTTCTTCCTTCTGACGGATGAGTTCGTCAAGGTTCCTTGGCAACGGTTTTTCAGCATCATCATCTTCTTCCTCGCCTAAGAGTTCATCGAAAATATCGCCGAAGAGTTGTGTAAATTCAGTGTCGTCAGTCGATTCATCGGCGGCGGCGGAAACTGTGAGGTTTGCTTCACCTATCGGGAAGCCGTCAGGGATGTCGAGTCTAACATCTCTTTGAATTATCCGTTTAGCACCGGCAGTGCTCCAGTGCGGAAGTAGCACCACTGAAACCGTGAGGCTTCCGCCAGGCATCACTTCAGCAGGCACAATAATTTCGTCAATTTCGGCTGTGGCAATTTGCGGTTTGTCGACGATAGCAATTGACACCGTTTTCAATGTCGCTTTGCCCGTGCTGTTTGTAAGTGTATTGGTGAATGCATCAATAATTGAACCCGTCTTTATGAACACATCGAGAAATGGATTTGAAGAAGCTGTCCGAAACTTTTCTGTATACACAGTTTCGGTCTCTTGAAAGTGGAGTGTCACGGTTCCTTCAACTGTTGCAGCATTCCGCTCCATCCGAATTGCGTCCATTGTGACCGCCGTGACATACGAAATCGCCCATTCCTGCCCATAAGCGACAACGTGATGTTTCTCTATAGGTGTGTTGTTAACCGGATGATAGGAGACCTTCACAGGAATCATTGGGGGTCCCGGACCGAGCTCCCCTACAATCGCAGGATGTAGGTCTTTCGTTATTGTCCCGATCGGATTACCATACGCAGAGACAGATTTCGTTGATGCTACCAAGCTGGACACGATCCCATGGGTTACAGCTCTATATACCGGTAATGCAGACTGTCCATCTGCGAAGAATGGGTGACCGAAGGCTATAAATTTATCGTCATAAACCTGTGTCACTGTCCCATAACCGATGAGGCTCGTAACATCTCCTGTGGCTACGGCAGCACCAATCATATCCCCTGCAAAGAGTTTTGTTGTAGCACCTGCGGGTGGTGCTTCAGGCGCGCCGCCGATATCACCAAGCAATTCAACAAAACTGAATTTTGGATCGGAGAAATATGAAGACAGTTCTTGAATTCTGTGGGGCTGGATCCCAGTCATTATCACAGGTGTTTTAACAGGCGCGTACATAGCATTCATCGCCAGGGCAGGTGCAGCGGGCGCCGCCGCTCCATTCAAAAACTCACCAAACGTTGGATGGGTTATTGCTGTCTCCATATAATCAATGGGTGTGACGAAGAACCGATGTGGTGGTTTGCTATATATGTATGCGAAGGCGAGGGCACCCATGACGCGGCCCGGGGGACCTACAGGACTGCCTGACATGCCGCGGGCAATCTCTGCTGATTCATCCATCAGTTCACACTCGTAGACGGGTGATCCAAAAGGCCCGTCTTTAACTGCCCGAAATTGAGCCTGAAGACTGACTTTGCCAGTGCCTTCAAGCACGGTAATGATTTCTAAGGGCGTTTTGCTTGCCAGTTTCCCAGCTTCATCCGTATACATATTTTCCAATACAACATTTCCGACAAAGCGTGGGGCGTTAAGAGACGCTGTTGTATCGCTCGTTATGGGATTTTCAGATTGTGTTTGCTGTTCATCAAGAGAACAGCCAAGTTGGTATAGCATCGCAACGGCGATGCTTGCGAAAATGAGAATACGTTTCACTTTGATTCCTCCAAAGATAAAGGTTTCGTTAATTGTTTTGTTATTGTAGTAGGGGTTGGGTTACCCTAGTAGTCTTTCAAGTTTGAGTTTGAAGGTAAAGTTTTTTGACTTTTCGTTTA
>JAODVQ020520984.1:0-50295 GCA_025400075.2 Phenganax stokvisi
CCATCCCATCGCTTGCCGGGCTTCAATGAGGCCCCCCCGGAATCGAGGGGGAAATAGGGCTCGCCCCACCCGTCAGCGACCTCCCTGCGACGGCTTCAATGAGGCCCCCCCGGAATCGAGGGGGAAATCAGCGCCATCGGGGGAGCCATCCCATCGCTTGCCGGGCTTCAATGAGGCCCCCCCGGAATCGAGGGGGAAATGAGCCCGAGTACGTGCCGCCACAGCAGATCAGCGATGAGGCTTCAATGAGGCCCCCCCGGAATCGAGGGGGAAATACCTCCGGGAAGCCAGTCGAAGATCTGAACCAAAAGCTAGCTTCAATGAGGCCCCCCCGGAATCGAGGGGGAAATATAGCAAAACGAAAGCCTTATCCGTCAATGGGTTACGCTTCAATGAGGCCCCCCCGGAATCGAGGGGGAAATGGCCAAGTCGGATGGCATTGTTGGAGCAGCCGTGCAGCTTCAATGAGGCCCCCCCGGAATCGAGGGGGAAATAAACCGCACCACGTTGTCCCACACGGCTCCGAGGCCGCTTCAATGAGGCCCCCCCGGAATCGAGGGGGAAATCGCCGCGACGATGAGGGACACGGTGCAGTTCCGCCGGCTTCAATGAGGCCCCCCCGGAATCGAGGGGGAAATGCGCGGAGGCAGCAACCGGGCAACACGAGCTACTTCGCTTCAATGAGGCCCCCCCGGAATCGAGGGGGAAATGCCACCAAGATAGTCCGTGAATGCCACAGCCGGAATCTCGCTTCAATGAGGCCCCCCCGGAATCGAGGGGGAAATCACATCGTACAGTTCCATGAAGATGAAGACGAGGATTGGCTTCAATGAGGCCCCCCCGGAATCGAGGGGGAAATCCCTGGGGATTGTTCTGGGGCATTTGGCTTGGCTTCTCGGCTTCAATGAGGCCCCCCCGGAATCGAGGGGGAAATGGCAGGCCTGAGAGCCCGCATTGTACAAGGGTCTGAGCGGCGATTTGCGAGCAGCCCCTTCATGCGCCCCAGTCTACGCTGAAAATCGATCAGCGATCCTCGGGCGCATGGCCGTATCAATCTGATTGCTAAAGACAAAGTCCCGACGCGAGCGCCCTCTGGAGAAATCGCTCCATTCAGTCACTCGCATTGTTTTGGCAGCTTAAACGATGACGGCTTCTCGTTCTACAGGCTCGTAGGCTCGTTTTCCCAATGAAAGGACTCTGGGCTCAACTTTGTCAGCAAGACCGACATCGACCAACATCACATGATCTTCGTCGTCTCGAATGATCTCGCCAAGTTCGGAGACCAAGGTCGCTTGACGAGTCTTGCTCAATCGACATTGAAACACGCTGAGTTGAACCCACTCGCCGTATCCCTTCATCTTCTTGTACACGGCACGCCAGCGTTTGGGGTCGGAGATGTCGTATACGACAAAATAGATGCGTTCATCGCTTCCCATTCTTCTCGCTCCCGTTCTTTGTGTCCATGGCCCTAGCGAGTCACGAAATTTGGATAGTTGGGGATTTCTCCAAGGAGATGCCTGCCCAACAGCCGACTCTGACTTTCCAGCAGGCGTCGATACTCGATCCTGTAGTCGAACAAAGGGTGCGCGACTTCCTGGCCGAGGCGTCGCTCGAAGCTGGCGATGAACTTCTTTCTCCCGCCTGAGGTCAAGTTGGTTCCGGCCGGAGTACGCACAAAATCCTTTGCTTTGATTATTCCGGTATTGATTACCGTGATCACTGTAGAGTCAACGATGAGGGGGCGAAAGGGCTCCATCATGTCAAGCGCGAGCGCTGGTCGCCCGTATCTCGGTTGGTGGTAAAAGCCCCGGTACACATCGAGTCCTGTTGCGGAGAGCGCGGTCACAAAGGTGCGCGTGAGCATCGCGTACCCAAAGGAGAGCAGGGCGTTCACCGGATCTCGGGGAGGGCGGCGGTTTCTATTCGCCATGTCGAATTCGAGACTAGAGTCAGCTTGAGCTTTCAATAGGTTTGAGAAGCTCTGAAAGTACTTGGCGGCTGCCGCACCCTCGATACCGAGCAGTGTGTCCATTTCTTGTGTTCGCCCTGCCCGCTCGGCAAGACGTTTCAGGTCGAGAAGCACCTGTGCCCTTTCTTCTTCCTCCGTGTCTTCCTGCCAGTTTCTGCGTAGCAGAACTCGGCAGTTCCGAATCTTGGCCTGCACCCAGCCGCGGGCTAGGCTCAGGCACTTTCGCTCATCAAACGATGCGCGGTACTGAGCGGTACGCAATTCCACATTTGCATGTCCGGCACCGATGGTATGTCCAAGGAACCAGCCACCGTATGACATCCATGTGATTGGAATCTCCCGTCTCATAAGTTCATGAATGGTGGGGGTGGTAATGTAGGTATTTCCCATCACCACCAACTGCGAGGTTTCTCCAAGTCGGACTTCGGCCTGCTTTTCATCGGCAACTGAGATGACCAGTCGTTCGCCGCTTGTTGCCACTTTTGCTCGATTTTCCTGCACATACACGGGCAGGGCGTGGGTTCGCCGCACGGCGATGGGGCGCACCTCGCTTTCCATCGTCCGCAGCAGGTTGATTTCGTCGGGCAGGCAAATGCCAACCAGCGAACAACGCGGACACTTCGGGCTGTTCTCAAGCGGCGGGGGGATTCTTCCCCCATCAACGACATGTCGTAGCCTGTCCAGGGAATCGAGCGTCAGCGCACGGAGTTCGGCGTCGAAGGGAATTCTCACCCGCTCCCGCGAGCCGGCAAAGTAAAGAACACCTTCGGTGCACTTGTAGCCATGTTCTTCGAGCAGTAGACCCTGCGCGCAGATCTGTACGCGCTCGGGGTCGTATGCGTTCTTGCGTGTGTGGGGGCGTTTCCCCCGTTTGTAGTCGACGGGGACTGCGGTGCCCTCTTTGCTTTCGACGAGGTCGATTTTCGCGACGAGGTTGAGTTTGGTGGAGGAGAGTTCCACGCTTCTCGCAATCTTGATGTGTTCCGGAGTGTCTTCATCGGGGTCAGGAAGTTCGCCACCCTTCTTGTCAACCCTGCGATGCGTTCGTCGTCCTTCAACCGTATCGGACGATTCGGCCCACTCCTTCTGCACCCATTCAAGGTAGGCGAGCCTCGGGCAATAGACAAACTCGTTCAGAATGCGCGCGGGGATGGGTGGCGTATCACCCCGACCTTCGCCGAATCTCAGCGGCAATGCGGCTTGATAGGGATGCCGTTCGGTTTCGGGGAACAGCTGCTCTGCGGTACTCATGGTCCCTCCTTGGCTGTGGGCGGGAGGGAATTCTATCTAGAACTCAAGAACTTCTTCATGTTTTTGTCGATCAAGTGCAATTGACAAGCCCCAAATTCGTTCAGCTCTCTGTGTTTCGAGTACCAAGGCTTGATTGATGGCAGTTAGCGGAATTAGGCCGCACCCTGCTCGGTATTTCGCGTTCGTTCTTCCTCAGCCCGTTCTAAAACGAAAGCTTCCAATGAAGGGATCGGGATTTCGCACTGATCAAACTCCCTCAATGTCAGTACACCGGAACGAAGGGTTTGTTCAAATGCCTCTCCGCCACTGCTGAACGATTCTTTGAATTCGACATCGTCCGAACTTTTCAGCATTTCATCAAGAAAGTTTATGCATTCTTTTCGCCTTAGCCCGCCATTGCCCACCTTGTTGTAGAGGGATGTCAGCACGGTTATCGGTAGCAGGCAGGCATCCAACCTGTCTTTGTAGTATTCCTCTCGAAGTTGATCACCGTATGCAAGGGCGTTCGCGCGATCAAGCGTGCGAAGGGAAGGTCTTTCTTGTTTGTCGAGTGCTTCGCACACGCCATGAAGGTAACAGGTCAAATGTCGTGGCCAGTTGTTCGAGGCAACCGCAATGTCCTGGGCGAACATGTCGACCAACCCATCCTGACTAACCCTCGCTGTCTTGGCAATCAGCCTTAATGATTCTTGTGCCGCCTCCAAGGCCTCTTCCGGTTGCAATACGCCTAATTGAACAACATGTCTTCTACTCAGCCTTTGAGAAAGGCCAACATCTCGCAATCGCTTCTCACTGTTGGATAGCCCCGCACACACAAGCAACACTGGCGCATCGAATTGCGTATGCAATTCCCTGACAAACTCGGCAGCCTTTGTATCCTTCTGAATGTCTTGAATTTCATCAATACATACGATTACAGGCCCTTCAAAGTGACCGCTTGACAACTCCCTGATTTCTGCGCAAGAGTCAATGTCCAAAGGAGGCAGAGTCGTGGCTTCGGTGCGGCTGGCTGTTCCTGTCACACCAGCCGCTATCCCGCCTCCAACACTTACCTGCTTTTGTGTGGTGGCACGCATATCATCCTGAGCGATTCCGGTGAGCTGTTCCGCCAGCTTCTGCCAAGTTGATCTGACCTTCTTATCTCCTGGCACCTTGGCCCACATAATGCTGGCATTGGAGTTCCATTCCTCCAACAATCGTCTAAGCAAAGCCGTTTTGCCTGCGCCAGGCGCACCACTGATCACAAAGGTTTGGCCGGGTATTGGTGCGTCTCTATTGGCTTCTGCGGCTGTCTTTATCTCGTTGATTAGCGCTTTGCGGCCAGCAAACGCAAAGGGTCTTCCGCGCTCGTCGTGCGTATGAATCAGTTTTTTTAGTTCGCCATGCACATCCTCGACCATAAGGCACACCTCGTCCTACGGCGCAGCACTTATTCTAGTCGAATCCTTGGCTAAGCCCGTGTCTGCATCGGCGCGCATTGAACCTTACGCAGGGCGCGAAGGGGGCGAATCCGACCCTGAGCAGGCCCATTGCGTCGGCATGGCTGAGTGCAGTGAAGGCAGCAGAAGCCAAGGGCGATTCATCGAACGGAGGGCTGACGGATTGAATATGGAGAGATGCCATATTCCGAATGCTGTCTGATTTGCTTCCGAAGGTCAATCGTAAGCTTGGAAGCTTGGAACGAAGCCTGTAGGCACAATTCGACGCATCATCAACTCGAAGACTTTTGCGCTCCAAGACTGGACAACCATTACCGAAGCTTTGATTCGCTATGAGACAGGCGCACAGACTTCCGCGAACATCTCATCGTGGCAAGCGCTGCCGGCTCAAGCTCGGTCACGACCTACACGTTCGACCGTGCGTTGTACCGCTCTTCCGTTTGTAGGATGCGTGAAACAAGCCTCCGCCCAAGTGGCAATCTCGACCGAGCATCAATGGTCCCCGGACCGCAACAGAAAAGTGAGCCTTGAGAATTGCAGTGGGACGGCCTCCTCGAGGACCTACAGAAACTCCTGAGACATCGATGGACTTCGGCCTAGGAAGGCCGCGGCGAACACACTCTTCAGCAAAACTTGCCTTAATGAGTGCCGAAGGGTCTTCCCGCTTCTTCAGATTGAGCGTGGAAAGGTACGGCGTTCTTCCAATCCATGTCAGTGCTGGTCCGATGATCGGGTCGCCGTCTCGAGCGGTGATGGCTCGTAGATTCTCAAACCTTCCAAATGTCCCCGCTCTCAAGTCCCTGAGCCTGCGAACGACGTTTTCGAATTCACGAGCAGCATCAGCGCTTGCCTTAAAGCTGCGATCACACGCCCAAGGGGCCGCGACGATTAGCCTAGTTGTGTCACAGGGTTGATCCAACGACAGGAAGACGTGTTGGTGCTTGCCAGTCCTTGCGGGACCTCCATGGAAGTCGTGACCCGAGAAAAGCTGACCGACGTTGCCTGATGGGTCTCGCGCTAGAGCCATGAGCGCTTTCCGTAGGTGGACAAGCAGTTCTCGTTTAGACTCCTGTTCGAGTCGGTGTGGCATGGTTAGATCGAATAGCAGGACACTCTCTACGGACTCAATCGGTTCGAGCAGTCCCAATCCCGTGTACCGCCCATTCCCTACCATTAGAGGTCCGCCAACTGGTTCAGGGAATCCAATTTCTACGTGCCACAACGAATGTTTAGAGAATCGAGTGCCTTCGGCAAACGCGTGTGCAGGCGCTCCTCGTCTTTGAAACGGCTCCCTTTGAACTCGTATATCCGTAGGAGTTAAACGAATGCCCGAATGGCGAAGGGCCTTAAGTAAGGCGTGCGATGCGCGCCGTTCCTCGCTTATCCGTTCCTCGCCGGGTTTGGTCTCTGTTGTCGCGACACGCCTTCGCGGAGCATCTGGCAGGGCTAGCGGAGTCATGCTGCGAAACATCCTGCTAGGACGCGTGAAACGATTAGCCATTGAGGAATCTTCGGTAGAAACGAGGATGCCCGGCCGGACTTCGCCTGTATTAGGCGAGAAGGGCTCCACACCGGCGAGTGCCCAACGGAGGTCGTCCAATCGAATTGGGCATTCTTCGGGAATCTCGACCAATATTCTCCTGATAGATGGATCGGTGTGCGCGGTTCCGATTGAAGGCAGAGGAATGACTCGAACTCGCATAGGAATATCTGCGGGACCGGCGCCTCTTCCGGCGATCATTCGTTCGAATAATTCGGATTGCTCCGGCAATGCGCTTTGGAGACGCTCTGTGGCCGCTCGCTTGAGGCCATCAACGAGGGGGGCAGAATATGCTAGTGGACGAGGCGCGAAGTCACCTGAAGAAGTCCGGAGTTCAAAGTGTAGTCGACGAGCGGGCGTGTTATAGCCTACCTGCCCAAATGATGCCTTTGGCGGTTGGGAAAACAACTGGCGAGCCTTTCGGCCTTCCACGACTGTTTGCAACCTTTCGCGCTTGCGGTGATACCGCGATATCAGGCTGTCGAGTGTCCCTGAGTGTGGCACCGGTGTTTTACCTGCTCCTTGAGGTGTCTTCACTGTGCCTTGATACCGTTCGAAGATTTGGAGTGTGGCGTCCTCGTTGAGCACGCGCCCTTCGGCCCAAGCAATGTCAAATGTGCGGCCAAGCTGATACAACCTCTCCGCAATTCTACAAATTTGACTCGCTTGATCGGCACCAGCTTCAAACTTCCACCGGTAGTACAGCGGCACTTCAGGGTCAAAGAAAGTTGGCTGCAACTGCTTGGCGACTCTTAGTTCGGCAATGCGCGCGGGATCACCTCCGACCGTATCCAAGTCGTTGTTCGGTACAAACAGCTTGACTGACCGCCCGCGCCGAATCCAAGGCGAAGCGATCGTCGGAGCATCTAGGGTCTCCATCCACTTGAAAGCCTGCAAGTCACGCGGTTCGATTTTTGCACCGCGAGCAGCGCCGGCAACTAATGCCTGAAACAGGCGCGCTGGAGACGGTGGCCAACCAAGAGATTCGTTGAATCCATCCTCTTGGCCATGGTAACGGCCTTCGTGGAACCGGACGGAAATTAAGAGGGAGTGCGACATTACGATTCTTGCGTCTTGGCCTTGGTGTCCTTGACTGCAAGGTTCTTGTCGAACGCGACCGTCCGGTCGTTACCAACGCCAAAGCGTTCGGCCGCTTGGCGCGCGTATTCGTAGGCTACACCTTCATCAAGGGTGACCGGCATTCGGTCACCGCTTCTCAAGACTGAATGCCAGGAACCCGGGCATTCGGGGTCCAAGGTGAGTAGACATCCCGCACGTAGAAAACCATCGATTGGCGCAGTTGCTGCGACCAGTGAAAGACCAAGCACGTATCTGCGAAGCTCTCGGCCACTCTCACCTTGAAGACGGCGCAGAGCAATCAAATTAATTGTCACGCTTCGGATAATCTGTCCTCGTGCGATGATGCCCCCGTGGGTCTTCACGGCAGGCACATGGACGAAACCCCTCTTGGCAAGCGGGCTCTTCGGGTCGCCTTGTTGTTTTTCCTTGTCCTTTTCAGGGAAAACTTCGAGTTCGGCGTAATCCAGCGCCGGATTGTATTGCGCCGACCGAGTCAACACCTCGACATCTTCGGCTCGAATAGTTGACTGCACAAGCCGCGGGATCTTGGCCAAGGTATCTCTGGAGTCCCAAACACCAAACACAAGCGATGTCGGTGCAAGTTTGCCAAGCGGTTTGCAATCACCTCTGTCGAGAAATGCCTTGAACGCTTCCTGTGCCTCGTCCTTGAGATTCGTTGAACGAATCACTGCATCTCCTAGTCGATGCCCTGCCTCCAGAATCGAATAGGTCTTCTCGTTGCCATAGGTGATGTTTATTTGTGGCACGAGCCGAGCGAGCCGATTTGGAGGTTCTCCAGGTCTCTCCAGAAGAAACACCGGCTCAATCCGGTTGGCTTGCGAGCCAACGCTGTCGATTGTGGCAATCTTGGTGCCGTCTGACAGTTCGTCAATGTTGTACCCATGGTGCGTCTGATTGCCAGGGCCATCAGCGTAGGTAGGCGGAAAAATTACAGAACCAGCACCTTCCGCGGGTAGGAGTGGCTGATGTAGGTGTAGCGCGACTGCACTATTGGGGTCATCCGCCAGATGGTTGAGAGATTCTTCATTGCGTTGGGATTCCATGGATCTAAGTCTCCTCTGTGACTTGTGTGATGCATCTTATTTGGTCTTCTTGACCTGGCCAATCGAGTTGGATGGCAAATTTTCGAAAGGGCCAGCCGGGAATAGGGGGTGCTTTTGCACCCAAAGCTGCTCGGTGAAAGGTTGTGTCGATCAATTCATTCGAGCGACAGCCCAGTACCGTGTACTCGTAGTTCAATTTATCGACTCGCAGTGGTCGGGCATGGCTCACGCCTATCGCCGCCAAGATTTCGACAGTGGGAAACCCGACCATTTGAATTGTCTTGTGCTTGTTTGGTGAGAAGCCAGTCTGTGTGGGAACGTAGTCTCTGCGCCAATCAAATCTGAAGCTATTGGATTGAGCGTGGGACAACTCGAAGGGAATGTTTCCGTGTTGTAGGAGTTTGCCCCTCACCATTTGGAGTGCATCTCGCATGAGTGCTGCGCCGGGCTTGCCCGCAGCACCCGCCCAAAACTTGACATTGTCCCGGCGTGTGGCATCGCCCCAATAGTCTATGTCGAGCTCATTGCCGTCTTGGTCTACGAGCTTCACGGGCAGAGTTGCGGGGGACTGAGGGTCAGGATAGGGGAATGGAGCTACTTTGGGATTTGTGCGGGGAGGCTCCCCCCAGTTCGACTTCCAACCGCTAAGGTTCGGCGACCCATCGGGGGCTAGAGTGATGACCTCCGATTCCTCAAGGAATCGGAAAACCCGCAATACAGGGTCTTCGCGTCCATTGGCGGACACGCGAAACACCGTGTGGTCTCTCGAACCCCAATCGAACGCCCCTTTGACATCGCCGAGCAGGACTTCCGCAGCCTCCATGATGCCCAAACAGGCGAACACCTGTCCTGGGTTCAGCAGGTCGACTGGGATATTCGATTCAGCCATTGTTAGGGTGTTCCTTAGCCTTGGAGAATTCGCGAGACACCTTTTGGTCCGCAGCCCTTAAGATCGCTTCTCGCCATGCGAGTCCCCAAGGGCCGTAGCGCTTCTGCAATCGGGCAAATCGAAGCGCAGCTTCGCCTGCTTTGGGTTCCATCGCAGAAGGCGGACCGTCCTCACAGCCATCTGATCTGATAAGTGGGCGAGCGTAACCATGGTGGGAGGCGATCAGATGGAGAATGAGGTCGCGTGTATCGTCTGGTAGATGTTCCTTTTCAGCTTTGAGCAGGGAGCCAAATTCGTGACGATACCCTTCCAACAGTCTTCCATTGCCGCCCCCCTTGGTCTTTGCGTAAGGTCGCCCATCCTTGGGCGCATTCATCGCATCCTGCCATCGTGTGGCAGCCTTGCCATCGTCATGCATTTTGGCGGCGAACTCAATCGCACTCACTTCGTTTTCTGGCAAATTCAGCTTGGTTGCAATGTCGCGGGCACACTCAGCAGTCTGCATCGCATGATCGGCCAATGTCTGTTCGGCCGAAGCGATAGAGCGGGAATCCTCGTCGGTTTCAAGTTCAATATGCTTGAGGATCGCCAGTCCTCCTTGAACATCGCCTGCGGCAGAAAATACGGTCTCGAACGTCTGGGCATGTCGCCAACCTTCGACGCTGGCAGGAAGAGAAAGCCTTTCTTCGTCTGAATCCCTTGTCAGTTTTTCAACCCTGAACCCTATAGTCGGGCGTGTGTGCGTGGATGTTGTGTCCTCCCTTAAACTCTTCCACCTCTCATCGGCATCCGCCGACGGGGTGGGGACCATTTTCGACTTTTCATCTAACATGCCGTCGGTCAATCCACCTAGACGGGCATCCACGACAAGAAGCGATCCAGCGAGCTTTCGTGTTTTCCACAGATCTTTATCCTTCTTCTCACGATTAGACAGATTCTTGGCTGGTGCGCTCAACCGTCTCAATTCGCTGAGCTTAAGGTGCGCTTCATGTTCACCGGCGCGGTTTAGAACGATCGCGGCAATCTCGTCCGACTGCATTGAACACGTATCGTCTTGACTGCCCAACTGAGCGATGTTCGAGCGCTTCAGTAGCCAGTCGAACACACGGCTTGACGCGGCTTCAAGCTTCTCCGTTCCGTGTACTGGTGCGGCATGAAAAAACTGTGTTGCGAGAGATCCAGAGAGATCTATTTCATTGCCTCGACGAACGTATGGGAGATGCTTCCTCCAGATCACTGCTGTTTGTGGCTTTTCGTCTTCTTCCCATCCTCGTAGCCAAGGGGCAACCTCCGGCCGACCTTCGTGTGTATCTAGTGAAGTCATGGACCAAGCGTCCATCAGAGGCCGAGTCAACTTCGGGTACAGAGGTGCGGGGGTGGTCGCTGATTCAATAGCTTTGGCATTCCTTGGGTTCATCTTCGACTCAGAAATAGCGGATGAACTCGCGTCGAAATAGCCATCGAATTCGTGGGGCAAGGTTCGCAGCGCTGCGAGGCGCTGCCGAAATCTGGCAAACATCTCATCCGATTTGTTTTCGTTGGGCGTAGAAGGTGGGGCGGCCATAACGTGAATCGCTGCTTGTCGACCCTCACCACCTCGTCGGTTGACTCGGCCGAGGCGCTGCACCATGCGCTCGTAGGCAACGAGGTCACACACTAGATGGTCTGCATCCAAGTCGACACCCACTTCGCCTGCTGATGTGGCGATGAGGAACATCGGCACTCTAGGTCGAACGCTCGATCCTCCAAGAAAACCGTGGGCTTCGAGCCAGGACTCCAATTCCTTACGCTCATACACCCTGCGCTCCCCAACCAACAATTCGGAATGATGCTCTGTTGTGAGTGTTCCTTCGTTCCGCATCTGGCGGCACCGCTCGTCGATCTTGTCCTTTACCTCCACGGCCGTCTTTCTACTGTCGCAATAGACTAAGACCCGGCGAGGCATATCGCTCGCGCCCAATTCAATTGCTTTTTCCAACATTTGTGGGACGAGTGACTTCGAATCCTCGAATTCTTCAATGTGCAATCGCTTGGTTGCCAGCATCCGCTGCCGCACCAATGGCTCGTGCTGTTCGTCCTCATCAAGCCGAAAGATGCTTCCGCCCGGTGGAACTGTGTCTCTTCCTGTGGCGGATAGTGACATCAATCGAAATGGCGGCAAGCACGGCGCAGATTCCGACTGGCCTTCGAGCTCGTCGTGACAATCTTGTTCTACTTGGCGTAATAGGGCTTCGAACGGAGGGCATAAGTGTGCCTCATCAAGGAGGTACAAGACATCAATGGCGAGCAAACCCGCGTGGTATGGACGCATACGCCTTGATACGCCGTATCCTTCGAACAAGAGTCGCGAGCCGATCATGTCGATCGTCCCTACTATGATCGCAGGCTTTGCCGGGTCTTCGAGCCAATCTCGATTGTCCGTAAGTCCGCCACGCAAGGTCGAAACGGGTAAGCGTTCTCCGTTTTCCTCCAATCCGAGATTTGCTGCTAGGTCCGGCGGTAAGTTTTCTCTGAGCTGTTCGGCGAATCGGGAAGCTTGGTCGACTACCGCGCGTCGGTCGACGATGTAGACGAGTCGACGCGGCAGACTGGCTCCATGGGCCAGAGCGATCAGCCAGAGTGCCATAATCGATGTCTTGCCAAGACCGGTGGGCAGATCCACGCTGCTTGGGATGTCGCCCCTCAACAGCAACTGAAGCAAACGCATCTGCCAGCGAAACGGAGTCAGATTTTCACCTTTCCGGGAAGCGAGCGCCGAAAAAGCGGCATTCAGGGCATTCTCGTCTGGGTGCTCTAGGTGCTTTGTCATCTATGCTTGCATCAAGTCTGACATTTCAACTTTTGCTGCGAGAGAAGTCACTGCCTTCCTTAGCGCTATGCAGAAGGAGCGCAAGTCTACGCGCCTTTTGTCTCAATAACCGAGACTAACTTCTGTGAAGTGCGAAAAAACCAAACCTCGTGCAAGACCGCACCATGTCGGCCACACCAATACGCGGCACTCTCTCACCAATCCAAATCGGATAGCTTTTCAAGGTTTCCCCATCTGATCGCGAAAAGAGGGATGCCTGCGTTCCGATTCCCTCATTTTGTCGGGCAGATGCTCACGAACATGATCAATTGTCTCGTTCTTCCGTACGTCGTTGTGCCACTGTTGGGTGATTGTTCTGCCAATGCCCTAAAGCCCTATTTGTTGTTCGGACATCACCTTGAGGCTGTTGTTCAGCGCCGCGAGCACTTCAACGTATGAAGCGTTTCGGTCACGAGGCCAGAAGGCGCCTAGGGCGACCTTGTACAGGAAGTCCAAGTCTCCACACGGTTGAAGTAGTTCTCTTCCAAGAGTGCATCTTGGATGAATAGCACACAAGGGTTGGTGATTTCTAAGCGCCGCACGTTCTCAAGGCCACAATGAGGATGACCCCGTGCCGCATGTTGGTGCCTCTTGGTCAATTGGTAGGCAATGTGAGTGAGAGACTCATCCAAGTGTCGTCTTCTAGGGCGTGGAGTGGCTTCAGTAGTTGTACATTGGGGGCAGCAAGCATAGACGTAATCTGTCCCAAAAAGTGAGACTTACCGTGAAATTGTGCGAATACACGCCTTTTGTCGACCAATACCCCTATCCTCGCCCTGAAATACAACAACACTCTGAGTTAATTCCCCTACTCGCGCCGCGAGTCGGGCCGAGAATTTGGTCTCATGGAGGTTATAGGGCCGCTTGCTTCCTAGCACGGATGGGCTGCTCATGACGTAACGAACTGATGAATTTGAGCAGTTCAACTCAAGGTTCCGCACGTTCGTGCCCGATTCCTGTCGCCATAGCGGAATCTTGCCTGTCCAGACGAGGAAAACTGGTCGCGTGAGAGGTCCAGCCGTTCACGAATCCGACTTAAATGGCAATTCAAGGCTTTCCGCCACGCGATCAGCGAGCCTTTCACGAATCCATTCTTCGTCAACTGGCTCGCCCTCCATTGCCATTGAGTTGGCCACATGGCGCGGAATCGCTTCAAGATGGCGCCTCCGGCGCTCATCTTCTGGCAGACTCCGCCACCGTCGGATCGCTTCCTTTCAGTCGTTTTCCTGCATTTCGTCCCTTTGATAGGCCTTCCCGATCCGAGGCAGACGATCAACCAATCAGGGTGGCTATATGCCCAGATATTCCAATACCTTGAGGCCAGCAATCACAAGCCCTGCCATTAGATAGATTTTGAGTGTCAATCGAGATTCAAGTTCGTTCAGGCTTGCCTGTAAGTCCGTCTTGGTCACAAGATCACCGTGACCCTGGGACAGAATCTTGACTACTGCCTCAGCTTGAGCTTCGGGCATGCCGGAAGCCATAAGGGTCTTCAGTGTCTGAGCAGTGTCGATCAGGAACGTGGACATTAGTACATTCTCCTTGAATTGCATTCTAGCAGGTCTCTATTCTTGTCCCTAGTTGAAAAACTGGCTGTGCCGTCCGAACATCGTACTGTGAAGCGGTCGCTCCAAATTTCCAAGGAGGGATTCTGAGGTCTTGCAACTCATGCCTCGCGCTCTGCTCCAATGAGTCGTCGCGCCGTTAACCACAACGGTCGCCGAGGATGAGCATGAATGCCAGCAGCCCAAGGGCGACCGGCCAGGCTCCCATGAGCCCGAGTATGATGAAAATGAGACCGAGCATGTCAAAGCTACCTTGCTACTGCGTTATCTTCAGTATCCACGCACACTACTCGTTAACAGTCTCAAAGCCTGAGACTATGCTCAGCGAAACGCGAATAACACCCACTCACACCACAAGTCTTCTATGTCCAAACTAGACAACATCTACAGCTTGAACCAGATCTTGAAGCGCCGCCGTCATCCTGTCTCTGAATCCGTGCTCATGGAGGAACTTCAATGCTCTCGCTCCACGCTCTTCCGCACAATCGAAACACTTCGCGACCGGTTTGGCGCACCCATAGAAAATCGAAGAGGGCAGGGCTATCTGTACGCTAGGGATCAGCAAGAATTTGAACTCCCCGGAACTTGGTTTCGTGCGAGAGAGCTTGAAGCGCTTCTGGTCATGGAAAACCTCATCGCCAACTTGCAGCCGCGTGTGCTTGATGATCGAGTAGCAGCATTGCGAGATAAGCTGACGATGCTTCTCGACAGGAGCACTGTCAAACCATCGCCGAGGTTTCCGAAGGAGCGCTTTCGCATACTCGCATCACATGTGCGCAAAGTGCCGAGCGAGACGTTCGAGGCGGCTGCGCAAGCTTTGATCGAGCGGCGTCAGCTTCAGTTTGACTATAGAAATCGCAGTGATGGTGTGCAAGCCTTCCGCACAACATCACCTCAGCGCTTGGTGTACTACAAGGATCACTGGTACTTGGATGCTTGGGACGAACGAAAGCGCGCCTTGCGTACCTTTGCGCTTGATCGCATGCGCGATTTGACAGTGGAAGACGAAGCCGCGCGCAATGTTGGTTCGGAGACGCTCGACCAGACCTTGACCCCGGGTTATGGGCTGTTCGCCGGTGCGGCCCAAGCGAACGCCAAGCTCACATTCTCGAAGGAGCGCGCCGAGTGGGTTTCGGAAGAGACTTGGCATCCGGATCAGCGCGGACGATTCTTGGATGACGGTAGTTATGAACTCGTGATTCCATATTCCGACTCTCGTGAACTGCTTGGGGAGATTCTTCGGCACGGTCAGCATGTGCGGGTCGAAGCGCCTGATTCTCTTGTGCGGGATGTGCAACAAGCCCTCTCTTCGGCAATGAATATGTACGAGAAGCACTAGAAGAATTGCGAACACTCGATCCAAATGCCTACCGTTAAGTTCGGACCGAGCCTCAGCCGTGCGATGACCTAACCTCTGACCTCTAACTGGAATGGGCACCCTTCGGAAAACGGTTCCTCAGTTCGGTCTGAAGTTGTTTCAGGCGCTGTCTTTGCGCTCTAGGACCTCGTTAGTGACCTTTGAAATCTCGTGGGCGCTTCGCCTCAATAGCTCGTTTTCATATTTGGTCAGCATCCGGGGAGCGGGCGAGGTACCGAGCTTCCGATTGAGTAAGTCGATCGAAGTAGTAGCCGAAGTAGTCTTCCCACCATGTTTCAAGGTCTTTGCCATGAGCCGTTCTGAGTTCATTCAATTGTTCGTCGCTGAGCGTGAGTTTAGCAGAGTAAGGTTTGCCCGCTAAGACTAGCCCGACTTCCGCAACTCAGGGACTAGAGTAAACGTAAGTCATTGATTTATAGTGACCTGAACCCGCTAGGTCGGCACTACAGGGTGCGCGGCGACGGGAGGTTTGGCGGGCGATTCAGGCGAGGATTCTGGGTGTGGGCTGTTCCGGCAATCGCAGATTGAGCTGATCGAGCAGCAGTTGATGGTCCCGTTGCGGCTGCGTGTACCTCGGCAGAACCAGATGCCGGCCGTCGGTGGTCGGCAGATGCACATCGAGCATTTGCAGGGTGGCGAACTTCTCCTGTATGGCGTGTGGCGTGAGCCCCGGCGCACATGGCCGGGCGAGGCTCTTCAGCCTGACGTGCAGGCGGTAGGCGATGAAGGCCACCAAGATATGCGTCTCGATCCGCGATTCCTTGCGGTGGAAGACGGGCCGGATGGCCGGGTCGTGCTTCAGTTCCTTGAACGCCTGTTCGATCTCGGTCAATTGCAGGTAGTGGCTCGACAGCTTCGCCGGATCCTCTTCGGTGAGGTTGGAGCGCAGCAGCTCGAAGGTGAACGTTTCCGGGGTGACCGCCTCGTGCGCGTCGGGAAGTGAGACCCTCACCAGAGTCCAGGACCGTCCGGCCTCCTTTCTCGCGGTGCCGAGCTTGAGCAGCAGCTCGTCGCGACCCGACGACTGGCCGCGCGGCTTGTGCAGCCCCCGCCACAGCTTTTTTCAACCGGCGTCAGGGCTCCCTCGCGAACGCCTTCTCCAGGCTCGCGGGCCGGCCCCTCGGCGTGCCCACCAGGTAGCGCCCCGGCGCCGCCGCGGCGCGCATCGACCGGAGCGTCTCCCCGGTGGGAATGCCCCGGTTCATGGTCCAGACCCGGTCCGACCGCCCGCACCGGTCTTTGATCTTCTCTAGGAACGCCGCCAGCGTTGTCTTGTCGGAGGTGTTGCCCGGCATCACCTCGCAGTCCAGGTCCGGCGCCTCGCGGTACGCCGCGAACAGCGCTATCGTCATGCCAGAAATCCCAAGGAAATCAATGGGTAAGATCGGCACTACAGCCTCTTTCCAGCACCCAGTACCAATGAAATCAAGGAGTTACGGGAGGGGGGCGGTGTCCAATTCAGCCTAAAAGTAGACGAAAACTCCGTCGAGTTGCGGAGGTCGGGCTAGTGCTGGAAGTTCGAGACGCTCTTTGTTCCGTGCTGGAAACCTATGACAGATGTTAGCGAGTTCGGGGCGCAGGTGCTTTCGCCACCAAATTCCAATCTACGGGGGCTGTTCATTGAGAGTGCAGCATATCGCCGTTGTTGTTCCATAGTATTGCGCGAGATGTCGAAATGATCGTTGCTACATATCCACGCGCACAGGGCGGGCCGGGATGCTCGGTACATTTCTTTTCTGGGGGCGGGAGGATGTTGGTATGCGCGAGGGACTTTGAACGATGGTGTCCTGCCGCGCGCAACGTTCAAGAACTCGCAATTGACAGCTATAATCAGACTACTGTTGCCCACCCAGAACCACCCTTCCCAATGAACTCCTATACCGCAATCGTTGAACGCTGTTCCGATACGGGACTCTACGTCGGGTACGTTCCAGGATTCTCCGGAGCGCACAGTCAAGCTGAAACTCTCGAAGAGTTGAGAGAGAATCTCAAGGAGGTCGTAGTCATGCTCCTTGAAGAAGGCGATTTCTCAAAGACGGGCGAGTTTGTGGGTACGCAAATCGTCAAGGTTGCTTGAGAACAGGAGGCGCGAACACCCGTTCTCAGCTCGCACGAGGTTCTTTCAATCCTCTCAGCGCTTGGCTTCAAGGAGGGCCGGCAGCGCGATTCTCATAATCGATTCGGAAAGCGCCTCTTGAGTTCAGATTGAAGTTCTTTCAGGCGTTGTCTCTGCGCCTGAGGACCTCGATAGTGACCTTCGAAAGATCGCGGGCGCTTCGCCTCAACAAGTCGTCTTCGTATTCGGTCAGCACTCGGGGAGCGGGCGAGGTACCGAGCTTCCGATTGAGCGAGTCGATCGAAGGAGTGGCGGAAGTAGTCTTCCCACTATTGTTCAAGGTCTTTGCCATGAGCTCTAGTGAGTTCATTCAATTGCACGTCACTGAGCGTAAGTTTAGCAGAGTAGGGTTTGCCGGCCAACGCTGTCCTTAATCTCCTCGAGGAGTGCCTTGATGTCGCCGATTTCAGCCAAGATATCCTCAACCGTCAATTCCTGAGGATTCTCTGGACTGTGAGGATTCAATTGGGTTGTACAGTGGTTGCTGCTGTCTCGGCTATCAGGATTGCTCTTTGCCGATGTCCGCCAGACTTGGATTGAATCACATGGTTGAGGTGGAGATGACCGCAACCCGCGAGGGCCTGCTCATCCGAAAACAGTCGACGGTTGAGCATCCCGTAGACCGCGTTTTCGGGATACTTGGACGTGGTGGAAGCACCGATGCGTTTCTCAAGGATATTCGTGGATGACGATCACGGCCGTGGACACCAGTGTGCTGCTGGATGTTTTTCTGATTGAGCGCGCGTGATCACCACCGCCCCCACAACCCACTCACCGGCATCGCGAACCGCCGGTCGCCGAAGCTCATCGGTGATTCGCCCAGAAAGAAAACGATGGAAGTAACCGACATCTGTTTCCCCGGCCCAATCTGTCGGAACCAATCCAAGTGCTTGAAGTCCTGTGTACCAACTGAGGTTGAGGCTTTGACTTCAATTGCAACGAGCCGATTGACCGCTTGGGCGAGGAGGTCAACCTCTCTTCCTTGCTGGTCCCGCCAGTGGTGCAAGCGAAAATTCTCATCCTGATAGGGTGCACTGCGAGTGAGTTCGGAATACACAAAGCTCTCCATCAATCCTCCAAGCGCCTTGGCATCAGCGTCCAGATTGAATGAACGCGGGCCGAGACCTCGTATCGCACTCGCCACTCCCGTATCGAGAAAATGATGCTTGGCGCTCCTAATCTCGCGCCGAGACTCGATCGATGTCTAGGCACCGAGTGTTTCGATCAGAAACAGTCGGGTCAGCACGTCCATGTACTTGCCTGGACTTTGGGCATTGGACGTGAGAATTACAGTAGAAAAGGCCTGAAAGTTATAGTAGAGAGTTTGTGAAATTGCAAATAACAAATAGCAATAAGAACGGGCGCCGATTCGGAGTCGTACAATTCCGATCACCCGCTGAGCCATACCCTATACTCCCCCAAGACTCGAATCAGGCAGTTCAAATCACATGAATTTCGGAATATGCGTCGCCTCGCATGTGGGCGACATTGGCTACATAGAACGTGCGGAAGCGCTCGGTTACACCCATGCGTGGATTGCCGATTCCCAGATGCTCTGGTCCGACTGTTACGCAACCCTTGCACTGGCGGCGACACGCACATCGCGCATGAAGATAGGCACGGGCGTGGCGGTTTCTGGAACGCGACCGGCACCGGTCACCGCAGCGAGCATCGCTACCATCAATGCGCTCGCCCCCGGTCGAACCTTCCTCGGAATAGGCACTGGCAACACTGCGATGCGGATCATGGGAAAAAAGCCACAGAACATCCGCGAGTTTGATCGGTACCTTTCAACCCTGGGGCCGCTATTGCGTGGAGAGGAAGCCGTGGGTGATGACGGCCAACTCATCCGCCACATCATGATGGACAAGGGATTTGTCAACTTTGACGACGCGATTCCGCTCTACGTGTCAGGGTTCGGTCCGCGCTCGCTTGGGCTTGCTGGCAAGCACGGCGATGGGGCGATTTTTGGTGCCTCTACGGCAGGAGGTGTGCAAGCAGGATGGCACATGATAGAAAAAGGCGCGGAGGAAGCCGGTCGTGTGCTCTCGCGCGACGAGTACCCGACGTGCACGCTGACCACTATCGTTGTGTTAGAAGAGGGCGAAGCGAGGGACTCCGAGCGCGTCAAGCAAGAATGCGGCGCCATGGCAATGGCCGCGGTTCACTACACCTACGATCAGTATCGGAACTTCGGCCATCAGCCGCCAAACGCCTATTCTGGCATCTGGAACGATTACACCGAACTACTGGAATCCTATCCCGCAGAGCGTCGCCACCAGCGCATTCACGGCGGTCACAACTGCTGGGTGCTGCTGGAAGAAGAGCGCTTTCTTACCCCCGATGTTCTGGAGGCCGGCGCAATGATCGGCACAAAAGATGAGTTGATCGAGCGCTTGTCCGAGATGCGGCAGGCCGGATTGCAGCAAGTGGCGATATTGCCGAATTTCGATACACGTTTTGATGTACTTGAGTCCGTTGCGGCGAATCTCATTCGGCAGGTCTGATGAAAGCGCGACCCACTGTGTCAGACGTACGGCCGAGAGCACACTGGGAAGCTATGGCTTAGGCGAATTTCTTCTCAGCTGCTCGGCTAACATACCCGCAGCGGGAGTGTTCGCGGCTTCCAAGCTTGCCGCCATGGCTTCGATTTTCTTTGAAGACCAGTGTCCTTTCAGGCGACTTAGACTCAATTCATCTGCAAGCGCTTCCCGTGCACGCTGTTCCGTGAGTGCGCGCCAGGGGGCCGCGGCATCTTGCGAAGGTCTCGAAGCACCCGCCGCGCTTATCGGCTGAAGATCCTTCATGACGCGGTTGAACATCTCGAGTGCGCAAACGGAATGGACCGCCCCCGTTTCGAGATCGGAGAGCCGATCAAAGAGGTTGCCGTTGCACTCGCCTGAATGCAGAGCGACACTGAAGGCAGACATGAGCGTGTTCGAAAGATCTATGCTGTTCTGTCTGGGCACCACGCGGTCCTCGCGGGCGTGAAAGAGGTGGAAAAAGGTTTCGGTGGCGTGTACTGTCCCTGTCAAGTCCATCAGATTGGTGAAGGAGTTAAGTTGCAGGAGCGCTTTGAAGGTGTCGAATTTGGCATCGAGATCAAGATAGCCCGTGACGAAAGAGTCCGCGAACCTTCCGTCATTTAGGATGTCAGCGGACGTCAGGCCCGTGTCTAGATACTTGAAATAGCCTGGCATGGTCCAGCGGTCTACGTAGTAGAGGAGCGCCTTTTCATCGATGTCGCACCACTCGCTGTGTTCGCAGCGGTTCGCGAGTCGCAGCAATCCACCGCGGAGCATGCTATGGAGGTCATATGGGCCAGCACCTATGTAGACTTCGCGAATTTTGGTTTCACGTTCTCTGAGCGCGTGCATGAGCCATAGCGCCATGCCGCTGTGCCCACCCTGCGAATAGCCGATCACCGCAAGGTCCATCGTCTGCGCCGGGTCGAAGAAAGTTTGGAATCGGTCATCCTTGAGGACCGCATCGATCATATCCAAACTCGTATTGGCGACGCGGCGAGACATCATATAGGTCTCCGGAGTATCTTCGGCAGCGGTTTCTCCATTCCCCCAATTGTCCGGCGCCAGAACCAGGTAGCCCCTCGCAGCCAAGAGGTTGCCGAGCACGAACCACACATCTTCGATATCCAAATTGCTCGGATGCGAGCCTGTGCTGTGGCTCAGCACAATGACTCGACCACCTCGCACAAAGTTGGCTTCGTCGATAATACGTGGGCGCACAATGAGGCCCGAGAGCATGGCAGCGGTGCCGTCCGGCTTGCGGCTCGGGTAGGACACACGCTCGGAAAAGGTGCCAAATCGCGTCCGACCAGTGCCCAGCTCGTCCCACTTAGCCTTGGCGAGCTGGGTGACGATTGAGGCACCGATGGCACCAAGCACGGCGGCGTCGAATTCCTTCAAGGCGGCATCACGCACGTATTGCTCGTAGAGTCGACCGACGGCGCCTTCGGACCGCTCTTGGGCTTCGAGTGTATTCACACCCTGGAAATCGCTTGTCGATTCGCTTGTGAAGGCTAGGCTGGCGCGGTGCGCGGTTCCATCCTGCGCGGTGGTATCCACGCGCAGTTCATATTCTCGCCCAGATTC
Organism: Phenganax stokvisi; assembly: GCA_025400075.2. NCBI lineage: Eukaryota > Metazoa > Cnidaria > Anthozoa > Malacalcyonacea > Clavulariidae > Phenganax > Phenganax stokvisi. The sequence continues at coordinate 21,252 of JAODVQ020520984.1, forward strand.
GAGCGCACACTTGAGATTGTGGTCGACGACTTCCGAGTAGCTGGTCTCATCACTCAAGTCGACGAGTTGGCGGCGCAGGGAGATGCCTGTTGGCTCGCAGTCTCCAGCGTACTCGTATCGCCAGTCGCTCGCGCCCAAGTGGGCAATAGTGAACTCGCCGACACTGGCGGACACGCTTGTGTCGGAAGCGGGAATTGAGTCTACGAGGGGGATCTGGTCGGGGGCTGGCGGGGGGGCATTTGCGCCTTGTTCAATGGGCGCGCTGCTCCCCGAACCGCCGCCACCGCACGCATTGATCAGCAGTCCGATAGCGATGTAAGCGAAAAACCGCAGCGTGGCATCACACACGTTTCTAAATCTCGACCGCCCGGTGAATCCGCATATGATGGTCCACATGCGTGACTGTGACAATGCTTCGATGAGTTTGGTCCCTTAGACTACGAGCTGCATCTTGGCGCATCAAAGAGATAAGGCTCGGGAGCGATTCCCTCTCTCTCGATTGGCGCGACAAGACTTGGACGAGATTCGTGAGTACACCCTCAGGATATGGGGACAAGCGCAGTGGTTCAAATACTATGGTGGTTTAGTCGATGCCTTTAGACTCATCGCTGCCGACCCTCGGGCCATTCCATTCGGTCGCAAAGGACACAATCGAGTTCGCTTGCGAGCATTGAATCGCGCCCTTGCTCGCTTGCCACCCAAGGGCGATTGAAAGAGGGCGGTTTGTGACGTTCGTGCTGCCTGTGGCCGCAATCGAGTCGGGCGAAGGGATCACCGGCTTCGTCGACACCAAAACCAACAATCTGTCGGTTCACCCTAGCCGGTTAGCTTGTGCCAGTCCCCCGAACGCCGAGCGTGAGTCCGTTCACACTCGTGACTTCGAGCGTGTCGCCTTCCTTCACGTCTGACTCAGGAATCGCGTTCCACACCTCCCCCGCGTACAACACCTTGCCCTTCTGCCCCTGTTCAATGACTGCTAGCGCCTCGACCTGTTCACCCACCATGCTTGAGGTCCCCGACACCACCTTTGATCGCAAGGAATTGAACGCCGCCCCGCTGATGATGGCCACCATGATGAGTACCACTGCGGCCACCCCCACCAGCAAGCCGATAGACACCTCAAATCCAGGGACGTCTGTATCAAGCAAGAATATGCCTCCGAACACAAACGCCACCGCGCCTCCGAAGCCAAAAATGCCGATGGTTGGCGTGAAGAATTCGGCAATCATGAGGCCAAGGCCGAGCAGCAAGAGAGCCAGTCCCGCGTAGTTGATCGGTAGCATTTGCATGCCGTAAGCGGCGACTAGCAGGCATATGGCACCCACCACGCCTGCCAAGCCGGTACCAGTGTAGAACTCGGCCAAGAGGGCAATGGAGCCAATACTGAGCAACAGCACTGCGATGCTCGGATTGGTAATCACGGCGAGTAGCTGGGCTCGCCAGTCAGGGGTGATGGTCTCGACAATCGGACCTTCCACTGCCAGTTGACGTACTTCGCCAGCCGCTGTCTTGTACTCCTCGCCGTTTACTTGCTCTATGAGCTCTTCGAGGGTTTGCGCGATATAGTCGATGACGTTCTGTTCGAGCGCCTCGGAAGAGGGCAGGTTGACACCTTTGCGCACCGACTCTTCCGCCCAGTTGGCGTTTCGTCCGCGCAGTTCTGCCAGTCCGCGAATGTAGGCCACCGCGTCATTGATGACTTTGCGCTCCATTGCCGTCGATGGCTGGGGAACGCCTTGATCCTCGTCTTGGCTCGAATCTGCTGGAGACGGATTTTTTTCAGATTCTTCGTCGGATTCCGCCTTGGCCTCGTCAGATTGCCCTGTATCTTCAGACTCAACCTGCGCCTCGTCCTCCGCCCGACTCGCTTCTCCCGCGTCACCTTCGTCGCTCGACGGCAGAGGGAAGGGAGACCGTGGAGGGGAGGGTGAGGGTGATTGCGGCGCCGTGAGGTCGACCGGTGTGGAGGATCCCACGTTTGTTGCCGGTGCCATAACCGCGAAGTGACTGGCGTACATGATGTAGGTGCCGGCGCTGGCGGCCCGTGCCCCGGAGGGGGCCACCCAGGTGGCGACGGGTACGTTTGACGCAAGTATGGCCTTGATCATGTCGCGCATGGCTGCATCCAAGCCTCCTGGAGTGTCCAAGCGCAGCACCAAGAGTTCCGCACCGCGTTCATTGGCTTCTTCAAGCGAGTCGATGAAATAGCTGGCCGACGCGGGGCCTATGGCATCTTCGAGTTCCACTACCACAACGAGGTCCTGCTCGTCTTCTTGCGCCGGTGCCACAGCAGCGAGCATCCCCAGGGTGCCCATAGCGATCAGCATGAGCGACATTTGACGGTGGCGATGAGTCGTGCGTAACGCCTCGATCAGCCTTTGCATTGTGATTTTCAAGATAGTCTTCAAAATGGTCTCCGAAGTTCGCTCCGTCTGCTAACAAATTACCACGATTCGTTCCTGAATCGAACTTAACCCGCAGTTCTCATGAATTTGTGGCGTATGGCTGAGAAATTTTGTCCCAGATTCGCGCTCGCGACCAAAGTAGTAGCCAATCCTACTGCTGCGGGAGCATGTGCGAATCTGGAACAAAATAGCCAGCCAGACGCCGCAAAGCGCACCTTGACACAGGCTGTATGCTTGAGCCGGACTATCAACATTCGATTTATCACGAGCTTACTGCGAGTTGAAGCGGATTTATGAGAAATGCGGATTAAGCCAAAGCCTTTGACGCCAGCCACTGTGAGTTCCATAGGCTTGACTGATACCGCGATCCTGAATCGCATAGCATGGTGACGATTCTATGCCCAGGACCCATGGCGCGAGCGCATTCAACCGCGCCGCACAGATTAATGCCTGTGGAACTCCCGAAGAACCATCCTTCCTCGGCGAGCATTCTCTGCACCATGTGAACCATGTCGCTGTCGTGGACCTGTAGAGCGTCATCGACGCGTGCGAGCGCGAGATTGTCGGTCACTCGGCTATTGCCGATGCCCTCCGCGATGGAAGGGCCCCTGCTCATCACCGGCGTTCCCGTCTTGACCCAAGAATAGAGCCCACTGCCCATGCAGTCTACGAGCACCACCTTTACATTCGGGTTGCGATCCTTGAGGTAGTGGCCTGTGCCGGCAATGGTGCCACCGGTTCCGGCGGCGCTTACGAAGGCATCGACCTTGCCATGAGTTTGCTCCCAGATCTCCGGCCCCGTGCTTTCGTAGTGCGCGCGCGCATTGGCGAGATTGTCGAATTGATTCACCCACACGGCGTTCTCGAGTCGTGCGGCATGGCGTCCGGCCTGCTTCTGATAGTTCATATCGTCCCTATAAGGCGCGGGGGGCACGAGAATCACTTCGGCGCCAAGGGTGCGTAGCAGGTCAATTTTCTCTTGCGACTGGTTGTCGGGCATGTAAATGAGGCAGGAGTATCCGCGTGCGTTGCATACATGCACAAGGCCTATTCCGGTATTGCCCGCGGTTCCTTCAACCACAATGCCGCCGGGCTTGAGCCTGCCTTCGATCTCCGCCCTTCGCACCATCCAGAGCGCAGCACGATCTTTGACCGACCCGCCGGGGTTCAGGAACTCGGCCTTACCCAATATCTCGCACTGTGTTTCATCGCTGAGGCGATTGAGGCGAATAAGCGGCGTGTACCCCACTACTTCGGCGAACCCCCTTCGGCTATGCTCGGAGGTTCTCTCGACGAGTTGTCCCTGCGACCTTTCGAAAAAGCCAGCGTCCGTACTCAAATCCGGTGTTTCATCATGACAAGGCTCGAATTTTAACAATCGGCGCCACGCTCATGCGAATATGGACAGCATGTCGGCTGTTCGGTTGGAAGATTGGGGGTGGCGAGATGAGTGGAATCTGAATTCACTCTCTCTCAATCAGGATGCCGAAATCGGACGAGTGGTTCGTGAGGATCGGCGCCGGCTGCGCATCATCACAAAGAGAGGCCAGCGTCTTGCTGCCCATCGAGGCCGGGCGTTCTCAGAAGAGGCTTCAGCACCCTGTGTAGGGGATTGGGTAAGTCTGAGCGCGGATGCGTGTGTGGATGATCTGGCCCAGGTGATGGAGCGGTGTCCGCGCACAAGCGAATTAATGAGGCAGACGAACGACGGTACGCAGATCATTGCCGCGAACGTGGATCATGCTTGGCTGTTGGTGGATGCTTCCCGAGATCCCAATCCGTCGGCTATCGAGCGTTACCTGATCGCGATTGAAGAAAGTGGCGCGGGGCCGGTTCTGCTGGTGAGTAAGGTTGACCTCAATCAGCAATGGAAGCTTATGGAGCAGCGCCTGAGGGAGTTGTTTCCCGATATTCAAGTGCTCGGTGTCAGTGCGATTGGGGGAGAGGGGATGGACAATCTCTCGGAACAGATGCAGGCGCGCCTCACTTACTGTCTGGTTGGAGAGTCCGGAACCGGTAAGTCGACGCTGCTCAATCGTCTTGCCGGTCGGGAAATGACGCGTACCGGCGAAGTCCGTGCTCGTGACCGCAAGGGGCGACACGTCACCACGCATCGAGAGCTGTTCTTACTGCCGGGCGGTGCGCTCATGCTCGATACACCTGGAATGCGCGAGTTCATTCCGGTGCTATCAGCGAGCGCCATACCGAATCGGTTTTCGGCGATCCTTGCGCTGGCCGAGGAGTGCAGGTTTAGTAACTGTCGGCACTTGAACGAACCGGACTGTGCGGTGCGGCGCGCGTTACGCGAGGGAAGTCTGCGCAGATCGCTGCTAGACAATTACCATCGCCTACTCGAAATCACTTGATCGCGGGAGCTTTCCCGCTGGCTCACGGAAGAACGCACAGGGAGGACTAGGCCTCCCCGAGCGTTCCTCCGGAATTTCGCACTAGGTCTTGGATGTGCTCGCACAGTTCGTCGAGCAGACGCCTGTCGGTTCCGCGTACGACGAGGCGAGTTCCATAACCAGTGTCGTCGCGAAACGGGTAGCTCCCAATATCCACTTGGGGAAACCTCGTCTGCAAGTTGCCGAGACCCTGGGCGACGGTGCTCTCGGTGATGTAAGCGGTAACCGAAGCGGAGAATACCCTTTCACCGGTTTCTAGCTTACCCTCGAGTGTCGCAAGCATGTCCCTCATCACGCTCGGGATACCGGCGAGCACATACACGTTCTCAATGAAAAACCCCGGTGGCCCGCTGGGATTCTCTACAAGCCCGGCACCCTCCGGAATCATCGCCATGCGCAGACGCGAGTCGAGCACATGTTGAGGCACATCCCGACTGCGACTGCGAATGCGTTTCGCGATGAGTTCGTTCTCAACGAGCTTCGTATTGAATGCCTTGGCGATGCAGGCGGCAGTGATGTCGTCATGCGTGGGGCCTATGCCTCCGGTGGTGAACACATAGTCGTAGCGAGCCTTGGCATCTCTCACAGCCGCGACAATCATGCCCTCATCGTCGGGAATCACACGCGCTTCGGCCACACGTATACCCCATTTCCCAAGCCGGTTTGCGATGTCCCGCAGGTTGGTGTCCTGGGTACGGCCAGACAGAATTTCATTGCCTATGATCAGTACGCTGGCGTTGACTACCTGCTTGGACACGAACGCTTCCAGAGCTGCGAGGCTTTCAGTATATCGGGTTAGGTGTAGTGATCGACCTAGGCAATGCCCTGCGCAGGGAAAAAGTGCTCGCGCATGTCTATCATGATGCTCAACCCTCCCGAAAGTCTGGCTCGTCACTTGCCGCACCGCATCAAATATCTTTTCGGCCTATCTCTGCTCATGGGGATAACGGCCTGCCAGCCTGCGTCCAATGTCAGCGATAAGGCACTCGGCGTGCCCGACGATTGGGAGATTCTAGAGGCCCATATTGTCATGGATCGGGTTTGGCACGCGCGAGATGAAGAGATCAGGCGCATGGATGTGCCAGATGATGAAAGGGGGAGACTGCGCAAAGAAACACGAGGTGACTATCCAGACGTCACCTTGGCGGCGTCGGCGGCTAGGCGCATCATTGAGGCCGGGCGGTCGCGAGTCCGAGAAGCGGCAGAATTTCTCATTGATCATTCGTTCACATCACCTATCCACGAGAAGGACGTCACGCTGGGCATGGCAACCTTGGCAAAAGAAGTCGGTCCTGACTGGATGGCCGTCGAGGGCTATCTCGAAGATCTTGGCAGCTGGAGGGAAGCGAGCCATGCGATCGATGTAGGCGATGTATCGGACAAAGAAAAACAAGAATCGCATTGGCAGCTCGGCGCGAGACCAAAGGCAATGCACGCCATCGCTGCGGCAATGGCCATCGTTGATGCTGGTGCCGATCACCCGCGCCTGCTTGAAGCCGCCGAGTTTCTCATTGGAAACGGAGCGCATGAACCGGGTGCCAACACCCATGTCCTGATGGCGGCGAACGCACTCGCAGCCTACTTCCCGCATTACGACGATTGGCCATTGATGCTGCAACTGATCGCTGGCATGTTCTCTCCGAGCGACGAGATCTTGGGGTTTGTGCAAGCTTTAGCCGATCAGGCTGAAGATCCTTTGATTCGCGCTACCGCACGCTACCATGCCGCCGCCATGCTGATCCGGAAGATGAATGCTCCGCAAACCACTCCGTCCGAACGCGAGCTCCTTCGCACGCGAGCCATCGAATTGGCAAGCGGCATGAGTAGGGGTATCGAGCAGTTGGTGTTTGGCTCCACAGAAACGAGCCCTATGACATTCGCGGAGCGAGAAGCAACGCTGTTGGCCACCATTCAGACCATGGCGGTGGAATAGCTAGGTTTCCGAGTCTTCCAACGCTCAGAATTGCTGACAGAGCGCTCCCTGAAATTGGTTCATCTCTAGGTTGTGCCTTGCAGCCTCCCTATCTTGTGGCGTTGGTGTCCTCTCGATCGCCACTTGACCGCGCCTGTCTGGATTCGTTCCAAGCTGTGACTGGCCCGAAAGAGGCTACGACGTTCCCAGTGTGGTCTTGCATCGCGCCATGCTTCGCGGAGGTGTAGGAAACCTTCACGGTGTCCCCCGCATAAATGACCCGGTCTGGGGTCAGCTTGACCATTGAGTGGCGGACTTCAACCCATGCCTCTTGGACTACGTCGTTGATCTCGACACGAGTAAGACTGCTCAGCAGCAGTAACAGGTAGGAACCCATCGAATTGAGAACAACGACGTGCGCAATTTGGCGCGGTGTCATGGAGTGATCAGGCTATTGGTAAGTGGAGAGGACCAGGTCTCTCAGTCAAGTCTATCGATTTGACATGACAGTCCATGAGGGCGCCGGAAGGTGCCTAACCTATCCGTGCTTCGAGCATGGTCAACGTCCTATCGACCTTGTCGATGAGTTCGTCCACTTGTGATCGTGTGATGATCAGCGGCGGCGCAATGAGCATGGTATTGCCGGTGGCGCGCATGACCAGCCCGTGTTGGGTACTGAGGTCGCGGCAGGTATCTCCGACCTTGAGGGATCTGTTGAAGGGTTGACCGCCTGCTTGGGTGAGTTCGAGCGCGCCCATAAGTCCAATGAGTCGAGCTTCGGCGACGAGACTCTGCGTGTCACCCAGTTGCGTCCAAGATCGACGTAGATAAGGCTCAATCTCGTCGCGCACCTGCTCGATAATATGCGTTTTCCGCATCAATGCGAGATTGGCAAGTCCCACCGCACAGGCCACCGGATGACCGGAAGCGGTGAATCCATGGGCAAACTCACCGCTGGCAGAGGACAATAGCTTGCCAACTCGCTCGCCGAGGAGTACGCCGCCAAGGGGCAAATATCCAGAGGTCACGCCCTTGGCAAAGCTCACGAGGTCTGGTTGAAAGCCCATGCGCTGATACGCGAACCACTCGCCAAGCCGCCCGAAACCAGTGATCACCTCGTCCGCGATGAGCAGCACATCCTGCGCACGACAAACTGCGGCGATGGCTGGCCAGTAGTTTTCGGGTGGAATAATCACGCCGCCTGCGCCTTGGACTGGCTCGCCAATGAACGCTGCCACCTTGGAAGCGCCAAGTTGTCTGATGCGCGCGTCGAGTTCTTGCGCCAAGCGCTCCGCGAAGGCCTCGGTTGACTCATTGGTTTGCGCCCCGAAGTAGTAGGGCTGATCGACATGTTCTATGCCGGGAATGGGCAGTTCGCCTTGCCCGTGCATAAGCTTCATGCCGCCAAGGCTCGCGGCCGCCTGTGTGCTTCCGTGGTAGGCGTTCTTACGACTGATCACCACACGCTTTTCCGGCTTGCCCTCAAGCTGCCAATAGCGCTTGACCAGCCGGAGCTGCGTGTCGTTCGCCTCGGACCCTGAGCTCGTGAAAAACACATGTGACATGCCGCTGATCTCAGCGAGTTCTTCGGCAAGCTGCACCGCGGGCGGTGTGGTGCACTGAAAGAAGCTGTTGTAGTAGGGGAGCTCAAGCATTTGGGCTGTGGCGGCGTCAACGAGTGCCTTTTGCCCGTAGCCCATGTTCACGTTCCACAGACCGGACATTCCATCGAGCAGGCGCATGCCTTGTTGATCAAAGACGTAGACTCCTTCGCCTCGGACGATGATGCGCGTCCCGGCGCTCGCGAGGTACGCGTGGTCAGTGAAGGGATGCAGATGATGCCTCGCGTCGCTCCGCTGCAAGCGCTCGGTATCAGTCATTTGGTCTAAGTGGGATGTGTCCTGCATGTCGATTCACTCTATCCATTGATGCGTTCCCGCGTCATTTCAAACCAGTCTGTGGGTGTGCCGACTTGGCCTATGCGGGCCCCAAGCATAGCCTTGGCGTTTGTGAGGGCTTCGTCTGACATGTAGTTTCCTCTTGGGTTCATGGAGTCAATGCATTAGCATACCCCATCAACCCACAGAGCCTGGGAGGTAGGCATGCTAGATATCAACTTCATACCGCATCCCCTAGTAGGCACGCCCTTCGGCGCCGCACTTGATGTGTGCATCATTCTTGTGATCGCCTGTTATGTGCTTGCCGTGCTCACGCGTGAATACTCTTGGGTGGATCGGCTCTGGTCCATCTGTCCGCCTATCTATTGCTTGATCGTGGCAGTGGAAATCGGCTTCGAGTCACCGAGAATCAATTTGATGACTCTTCTCGTGGTCATTTGGGGCATCAGGTTGACTTACAACTTTGCCATCAAGGGAGGGTACGGCAAAGGCGGCGAGGATTACCGCTGGGCGGTGGTGCGAGAACGCATGAGTCCGGTGATGCTTCAGGTATTCAATGCGACGTTCCTGGCACCCGGTCAAATGCTGCTCATTTGGGCGTTTACGGCCCCGATACACATAGCGTGGCTCCATCAGGATGCCCCTCTCAATTGGATAGATTACGTTGCGGCGCTGGTCTTCTTGCTCGGTTTTGTTGGGGAGACCATCGCAGACCGACAGATGTGGGTCTTTCAACAGGACAAGAAGAAGAGGCTCGCAGCGGGCGAGACAGTCGACAAGGGGTTCCTTACCACGGGTTTGTTCAAGTACAGCCGGCACCCGAGTTACTTGTGTGAGTTCGCGATGTGGTGGAGTTTCTATTGGTTCGCGATTGCGGCTTCCGGCGAGATCATGAGCTGGACAGGCATAGGGTTCATTTTGCTCACGCTGCTGATAGCGAGCGGAACAAGGCTTGGAGAGTCGATTTCACTTTCAAAGTATCCCGAATACGCGGCTTATCAAGCTGAAAAGCCGCGATTCATTCCCTTTACTGGGATCGGCAGGATCAAACTGCCGTAGCGGCCGGGCATGGCCGGCCGGCGAACCTGAGATTCCGTCGACAATTGTTCCCGGCGCGTCTGTGCCAACCGGGCGGGTTTGCTACTCACATCCCATACAGATCCGCCCGATCAATAATATTCCGTGCGATCCGTATCGTCGCGGCATCCACCATCTCACCATCAATTGTGATGGCGCCAATGCCCTGTTCGAGCGCTTCTGAATAGGCCTGCTGGTGCTTTCGGGCGCGTGCCACCACCTCCGCATCGGGTGTGAAAATCTCCATGGCCGCTGCGATCTGGTTTGGATGAATAGCCCATTTGCCCGCCATGCCGAGCGTGAGGCAGCGTTGGCATTCAGTGCGAAAGGTGTCCATATCCGAAAAGCTGGCAAAGGGGCCGTCCACTGGGTCGATCCCGTTCGCATGACAGGCAACGATCATCCTGTATCTGGGATAGTGCCAAAGGTCGGGCGGATAGTCGCCTGAACCGCCTATAGACTGGAGCTGCATTTTCTGACTCGCGGCATAGTCCCCCATGCCAAATGTCAATGCTTCCAACCGGTCGGAAGCAGCGGCAATCTCGTCGACTCGTGCGATGCCTTCGACCTCTTCGACCAGACACTCGATGCCGATGCGCTTTTCAATGCCGAGCTTGGTTTCGAGTTGATTGAGAAGATTGTGTACGAACATCACGTCGTGGGCCGACTTCGCTTTGGTGAGCATGATGGTGTCTATTCGATTCCCGGCACCCGTTACCACTTCGATGATGTCGTCGTGGCAATAGTGTGTTTCGACGTCATTAATGCGCACGCAGATGGTCTTCGGCAGCCATTCATGCCGGTTGACAGCTTCCACGATCAGGCTGCGGGCGTCCGACTTGGCGGCCGGTGCGACGGCGTCCTCTAGGTCGAGGAACACTTCATCGACTTGAAGGCCAGAGGCCTTTTCCAGCATTCGTGGATTGCCTCCGGGCACGGACAGCAGACAGCGGCGGGCTCTTCTTGGTTGATTGTGGGTCATGAAGTCTTATCGAGTGGAAGTTGCGCTATCTTGCAACAGCTTTGGGCTGCCTGCCAATTGGCGGATTGTCGCGTTTGTGGCTCGGATTGCAGTGATACACTTCTCGTTTATGAGACAAGCAAGCTTTGATTGGGTAATTCGCGGGGCCGGCGTTCTCGACGGGACAGGCGCATCAGCCTTCAGCGCTGATATTGGCGTGAAGGACGGCCGCATAGGTGAGATCGGTCGCATCTCAGGCCGCGGAGCGCGAGAATTCGATGCCGATGGCGCACTGGTCACGCCTGGTTTCGTGGATATCCACACGCACTATGACGGCGTGGTGACCTGGGGTGAGCGGCTCATGCCCTCGAGTCATCATGGCGTGACCACGGTCATCATGGGCAATTGTGGGGTTGGGTTTGCTCCCTGCCGAACTGAAGATCATGAGCTTCTGATAGAGCTCATGGAAGGCGTTGAGGATATTCCCGAACCTGTGCTGTCTGCTGGGCTTCCCTGGCAATGGGAGTCTTTTGAAGATTATCTCGATTTCATTGGTGCGCGCAGCACCGATATGGACTTTGGCGCGCAGCTTCCGCACGGTGCATTGCGGGTATTTGTGATGGGGCAGCGCGGCGCGGATGGCAAGCCTGCCACTCCCGAGGACATTTCCGAGATGCGCGCTTTGACGAAAAGCGCCATCCAAGCGGGTGCCATAGGCGTGACCACGTCAAGAACGCTCAATCACCGCAGTTCGCGAGGTGCACCGACACCTTCGCTCAAGGCCGAGCGTGATGAACTCGTAGGTCTTGGTTTAGGCCTCAAGGATGCGGGCGCGGGCGTATTCCAAGTGGTGTCCGATTTCAAGGACCTGGATGAGGAATTTGGAATCCTCGCAGCGGTCGCCAGGGAGAGTGGCAGACCCTTGTCCATCTCTCTCGCCCAGGGCATTTCGGTACGGGGCAATCGGGCTACGAACTATTGGCGGAGAATTCTAGAGCGCATCGGCGATGCGAATCGCGAAGGCATGTCTATCCGGGCGCAGGTGGCACCACGCGCGATCGGAATCACGCTTGGCCTTGATGTCACCATGCAGCCCTTCATGTTGACCCAGGCCTGCAAGCGCATCGCGCACTTGCCACTTGCCGCTCGCGTCTCCCAAATGTCGCATCCGGACTTCCGCCGTAGGGTGATGGTAGAAGCCACAGGCGCGGTCGAGCACCCCCTGCAGACTTTCATAGGCAACCTTGAACGAGTGTGGGAACTGAATGATCCTCCAGATTACGAACCGAGCCCGAGTGCGAGTATCGCGAACCGGGCGCGCAAACTTGGCAGGGCTCCTGAAGATCTCATGTACGATCTGCTCATCGCTGAGGGCGGAACAAAGCTCTTTTACTCTCCCTTCGCCAACTACGCCGAAGACTGCTTGGATTGCTGTCGAGAAATGATCCTCAACGAACACTGTGTCATGGGATTGAGCGACGGCGGCGCGCACGTGTCAACCATCTGTGATGCGAGTTTCGCGACCTTCTTGTGCTCGCATTGGGGACGTGACAGGTCGCGCGGCGAACTCATTGAGCTCTCCCACCTGGTCAGGTCGCAGACTCGGGACACTGCCGAAGCGGTTGGATTAGAGGACCGCGGGGTGCTCGCCGAAGGCTACAAGGCGGACATCAACGTGATTGACTTCGATGCACTCAAGGTATTGAAGCCGGAGGTTGTGTTTGATCTCCCGGGCGGTGGGCGTCGGCTTGAGCAGCGTGCGGAGGGGTACCTCGCCACTTTCTTGAGCGGTGAGATGACCTATGAGAAGGGTGAAGGCACTGGCGCCCTGCCGGGATGTCTGATTCGTTTGTAGCCGACGAGTTCGACAGCGTCAAGGCGGTGCTTGAGTCCATCGCCCGTGGCGAGCTTGTCATAGTCGTCGACGACGCAACTCGTGAGAACGAGGGTGACCTCATTATGGCGGCGGCGCATGCCAAGCCCAATCGGGTTGCGTTCATGATTCGTCACACCAGCGGCATTCTGTGCACGCCCTTGACTGAAGAGGATGCGAGAAGATTTCATCTTGATCCCATGGTCGCGCGCAACGATGCGCCCATGAGTACTGCGTTTACGATTTCGATCGATTACAAGCACGGGCTTACAACCGGAATCTCGGCAGAGGAACGTGCCAACACGGTGGTGGCGTTGACCAACACCAATGCATCGCCCGACGATTTCGTCCGGCCAGGCCATATTTTTCCCTTGATCGCAAAACAAGGAGGCGTGTTGGTCAGATCTGGTCATACCGAAGCTGGTGTGGATCTGGCCCGTTTGGCTGGCCTTCCGCCGGTAGCCTTGTTGGCGGAAGTTGTGCATGACGATGGAACAGTCATGCGACTCCCAGCGCTGCGGAAGTTTGCAAAGGAACACGCCTTGCGCATGGTGTCGATTGCTCAGATCATCGAGTATCGTCAGCGACGCGAGAAGCTGGTGACGAGGGTGAGGGAGTTTCCAATTAAAACGCCGCTTGGCTCGGCTCGCGCGTATACCTACCGCACGGAGTTCGAGGAAGCAGAACACTTGGTGGTTTTGTTCGGGCGTGTTGATCCCACTCGGCCCGTACCAGTGAGAATTCACCGGGAAAAACTGGTGGACGACGTCTTCGGTTCACAGACCCACCACCAACACAACCTCCTGCATGCCTCCCTAGAGCGAATAGAAGCCCTCGGGGGCGGTGTGCTCATCTACCTGCGCACCGGATTTGTCGGCGTTCCCGTAGAGCCCATGCTGGGGGAGGGAGAGGCGCAGAAAGACGTTGAGAGTCAGCGCAATCGAGGCTGGCTCGAAGTTGGCGTGGGCGCCCAGATCCTTCGGGACATGGGCGTGTCCCGCATTCGGCTCATCACGGGCCGGCCCGCAGAGCACTATGTGGGTCTAGAGGGATTTGGATTGCATCTCGATGAGATTGACGTACTCGGCGGCTAGTCGCTAATCCGACAATTTCAGCTGCAAGGCTTCGAAGACCTTTTGTGGATGATCGGCGGCCCTGGCGACTCTGCGCCAGGGTCGCTCAACCTTGCCATCGGGGCCAATCCACACGGTGGACCGGATAACGCCGTTGGTCTTCTTGCCGTACTGCAGGTGTATTTTGTCGACGGTGCGGGCGTTGGCGAGCGCGGCAACGGAGAGTGCATAGTGGGCGATGCGGTTGGCGGACCGGTTCCACATTGCCCGCATCATTGCCTCCTGCCTGGGAAGTCTCGATAATAGCGCTGCAACCTCTTCTAGTCGTGCGGCATTTGGGGGGATTCGGCTGTCGTGCGTCCATATGTGTATGTGCACTACGTGCGCCCCTTCGAGTCACCGGAGAAAACCCAGATGCGTTTACGAATAATCGTTCTGCTGACGGCGTTGCCGATGGCCGTTTCCGTGCCTGCCGCTCTCGGCCAGGAGAGCGCGGAAGCTGATGAAAGTCAGCTCGTCACCAGCCTCAAGGAAGTCGTCGTCACCGCGTTGCGGCGCGAACAGTCGCTGCTTCAGGCGCTTGCGCTATGCATATTAGCGGCTTGGGATTTGGTCGGGCTATCACGCGGCCGCCTATAATTCATGAGGTTATAGGGGGTCAAAAACCCAAAAAAGGAGGAATAAGCAGATGCGGCTACGAAATATAGCAATTTTGGGCACCATCGTACTTGCAGCTTCAGTTGCGGGCGTGAGCCCGATATTGGCGCGGGACGTGGCCCAGGCAGCCGTACTCGAAGAGATCGTAGTAACGGCCGAGAAGCGTGAGGAGAATCTGCAGGACGTTCCGGCAAGTATCACGGCAATATCGGGGACTCAGCTTGAGAATCTGGCTATCCGCAGCTTCGACGAAGTGCTGGATCTGGTGCCCGGCCTTTCTTCGGACAGCCCAACCGGTCAGGGCGTTGGCAACCGCGCGTTTGGACTGCGCGGTGTCCAGTCTCAAAGTCTCGCTTGGCTCGTGAGTGAGAACACCGTTGGCTTCTACATCGACAATACGCCGATTCCGCTGCAGGATCCGCGCCTCATCGACCTCGAGCGCGTTGAGGTGTTGCGCGGACCGCAGGGAACGCTGTACGGCTCAAGCACGCTGGCCGGCCTCATGAAACTCGTCACGAAGAAGCCGGATTTCGAGCAGATGACCGGCCACGTCTCCGTCGAGTACCACGAAGTCAACGAAGGCGGTGACGGTTCGGATGTCCAGGCTTCGTTCAATCTGCCGCTCGCGGATAATTTCGCCGTGCGCTTCTCTGGCTACGTTGAAGACAGGCCTGCATACGTCAATTTGCGCCCGGTTGGCCTGTTTGGAATTCCGACCGGCGAGCCGGATGTCGAGGACTTCAACCCGACCGACAATGTCGGCGGTCGAATCGCAGCCCTCTGGCATGCGACGGACCAGTTCAGTTTGACGTTGTCCTACATGTTCAATGACATCGAAAATGTTACAGCTGGCTTTACCGATTCGTTCGCCCCGTCACTCAGCAACGGTGATCGGGTGACCCTGGGCCGCGATCTCGGGCCGCAGCTCACGAACATGGATTTGATTACGCTTGAGCTGGAATACGATTTCGGCGACTTTCTGCTGGAAATGACCAATTCCGACTTTGAGAACGAAAGCCGCACGGGCAGAGCTGACGCAACCGAAGCCTTCGGTTTGGTCGCCGTGCCGATTCAAACCACCTATGGCGACTATCATCACTTTCGTGACGAATTCGCGCATGAGACGCGGCTGTTGTCGACTTGGGACAAGAAGTGGAACTTCGTGGTCGGCTTCTTCTACAACAAGCGCGAGCAGGATTACACAACACGATTCCCGCAGGAACCCGGTACAGTGGTTGACGTCGGCATCTTCCAAGGTCTGCCGCCCGGCACGCTGGTCTTCCCGAACCCGCCGGACGGTTTTATTTTCCGCAGTGACTCGACGCGTCTGATCGAAGAGTCCGCCTTGTTCGGTGCGCTTTCCTACGATTTCAATAATCAGTGGACCGGCACGGTCGGCTTGCGCTACTTCGATTTCAAAACCGAACTCTTCGACCTGTTCAGCGGCAACCCGGCATTTGCTACCGGTATCCCGCTGCAAGGCGCATCCGACGAGAATGGCACTGTCGGTCGCATCAATCTGCAGTACCGGCCAAACGACGACATGATGATCTACGCGACGGTTGCAGAGGGATTCCGCGCTGGCGGCTCCAACTTCCCGCTGCCGGAGGGAGTGCCGTTCTGCGATGCCGACATCCTAGCCAAGCTTGGTCCGGCCGGCGCTCAGTTGCAGTACGATTCCGACGAGTTGATCAACTACGAAATCGGCGTGAAAAAGACCTGGGGCGACGGTCGTGTGACCACGAATGCCACGTTGTTCGCCATGGACTGGCAGGGCGTACAAATCTTGATTTCTCCTATTTGCGGCCTGAATGGCTACATCGGCAATATCGGTAATGCCAAGACAACCGGTGTCGAATTCGACATGGAATTGGCCGTTACGGATGGCCTCTATGTGGGTCTCGGATTCGCCTATACCGATTCCGAGTGGGACGGCCCGGCGCAGCCGGACGGTGGTTCGTTCCAGTATGCCGACGATGGCGACCCCGTTCCGGACGTACCCGAATTGACGGGTAATCTGCGCGTGCTGTGGAACTTCCCGCTCACGGGCAACATGGACGGATTCGTACGGGGTACATACAGCTATCGTGACGAGCGTCTTACGCTGGCAACGGCGTTGCTGCCATCGCGCACCAAGGAATCGTACTGGCTGCTCGGCATTCGGGCAGGCGTCAACATTGGTGAGCATTGGACCCTGTCGATCTTCGGTAAGAATCTGACCGACGAATCACCGTCACTGGCTGGATTGCCGCTGCAACAGGCGGGTACGGAAATCGGCGGCGTGCTGATCGAAAACACCTTGCGACCACGGACCATCGGCCTTGGCGCTCGCGTCGACTTTTAGTCCGGCGTAGCGCTGACATGTAGCTGGCCACCCGGCTTCAAGGTAGAGTATTTGGCTTGCTGGGGACGCTCGCGGCGGCAGGCCAGGGCATTCAGGCGCCGCTTCAGCGGCTACAACAGTTGCCGCGACGGGCGCAGGACCGGCGCTGATGCGATGCAGCAGTATGGCGACGAATGCGAATACGGCGAAGGCCACGCAGGCCACTATTCCCCCGACGGCACCGAGCGCGTACATCCAAGGCTCGAGGCTCACCGCAAAATGGAGTATTGACGAGGCGAACTTGGAAGCCAGATAACCCAGTACCAAACCGGCGCATGCCCCTAGGAGGGCTATCAGTGGCGCCTCAGATACGAATTGCAGACGAATGTCATCTGGGTCAGCCCCACAGGACAGGTGGATGCAGATCTCCCTAAAGCGTCCGCTTGCTGCCGCGAGCAGCACTGACATCACTCACAAGCTGAGCGGAGATCTACGACGCGCTCGGCCTCGGACACCGTCCCGGCGGCGTCCGAAGGACGGTCGCCTAGCGCAACCAAAAACAACGCGTTCGGGCACCGTGTAGTGCCAGATCGAGGGTCCCGTGTCCCTTCATGACAACCCATCGATACAAAAGTCGTTGGATTGGTGACCCAACCATTTCGAAGCGCAATGTAGGGTAGCATTTGCTCGTGTCGGCTAGTAGGAAAAGATTCAGGGACCAACAAATGCCTGCCGGAACGCGCAGAGGCATCATATGAACCGGAGCAGTTGTCGCTGCTGCCGCCCTTGGTCTCCTTGGGTGGAGTCTGACAGGGGAGGAAGAACAAGTCCAAGAGCGGGCGCGCTCGTCGGCGTCGGTGAGCTATCGCATTTTTGGGGGACATGGTCACCACCCCGGGACGACTCAAACCGAGCCGAACCGTTGAAGTTGGCTCGCAGGTATCAGGTCTCTTGGAAAAGCTCCACGTTGGCGCAGGCGACAAAGTCTCCTCGGGGGATTTACTTGCCGAAATCGATGCCACCATTCAGCGCAGCATAGTCGACGCTTTTCGCGCGCAGCTTCGAGCGGACGAGGCACGCTTGGAGTCCCAGCGCTCAGCCGTGGAACTTGCCGAGTGGGAGGCTCTGAGGGAGGAACGCCTCATGGCGGAAGAAGCAACATCGGAAACCCTTCTAAAGAGGGCGCGAGATGCACTCATCCAAGCAAAACCTCTTTGATTCAGCAGGAATCCTCAATCGAATCGCAACGTGCACGCCTGAAGAGTGAAGAGGCGAAGCTCGGGTACAGCCGAATCAACGCGCCAGTGGACGGCACGGTGCTCGAGGTGCTCGCGAGCGAGGGACAGACCTTGACAGCAACCTATGTGACTCCGGTCATAATGAAATTGGCGGACCTTTCCAAGCTCAAGGTGGAGGCGAAAGTGCCCGAGGCCAATGCGGGCAAGCTCGTAGCTGGCATGGGCGTGCACTTCACCACCCCGGGTGGTATGGGCCGACGCTGGAATTCGACCCTTGACCAAGTCCTGCCACGCGCCGAAGAGGAAAACGGCATGATCACCTACAAGGCGGTCTTTGAGGTCGATAATTCCGACGGAGCGCTTCGCGCAGACATGACGGTCACCGTGTTTTTTTGAGCTGACAGAACCCAGAGAGGTGCTCGCCGTGCCCTTGGATATGCTGTCGAGCTTCGGCCAGCGGGACGCGCTCGATGGCCTCCCGGCCGAAGCACTCGTGCAATATCCCGACGGGAGGATTGAACTTCGGGAGGTGCGAGTCGGCGAAATGGGGTCAGTATTCGCAGAGGTTCTATCCGGCCTATCCCAGGGCGAGCGCGTGGTGGGATCGGCGAATCAGTCGGTTGGAAGACACCCAGGCACCACTCATTGACTTGCGCAATGTGAGCCGCGGTTTTTCGCGCGGCCGGGGCAAGGTTGTCGCAGCGCTGCGCGATGTCAGCCTGAAGATCTACGAGGGCAGGTACGTCTGTATTCAGGGACCATCAGGCTCAGGCAAGTCCACGCTCCTGAAGAGGCTCGGTCTTGGCTCGCGCACCGAGCGAGGGGTACAAACTGACTGAATAGCTCAGCATAGTGCGGGTGTTCGTCCTGCAACGCTCGCGGGGCCTTGCACCCCCCTATCTCCAGTCTGTCATATAGGGGGCGGGCTCGGTCGCTCCTTTGTTGGGGGCCACTTTGTGCGACTTGGGCCTCACGCGTTCTTGTATTTTCCACGTCAACTGCTGCTCAAACTTCCACAATTTGACACCGTAGCAGTTTCATCGCGCGGCACCGCCGTGCCAGACTTGTGAAACGTTGATCATGAACCACAACGAACCACACATCGGCGCTTCGAGAGCCAAGCTGAAAATTCCACAATCGCCCATTCAGGACGCACGGTTTCATGCCTCGCGAAGTGAGTCCACGGGGTCCAATTTAGATGCGCGACGGGCGGGCACAACCCCGAAGAGAACGCAAGATACCAGTCCTGCAGCCACGCTGATTATCATGTTTTGAGGAGAGGGTATGAATGGTACTTCGGCTTGGATTGCGGCTACATACCAACAGGCGAGGGTTAGCAAGCATCCGATCAAGCCACCAAGCAAGGAGACTATCCCAGCCTCGATGAGAAATTGAAGACGGATAGCCGAGGAGTCCGCGCCGCAGGCGAGGCGAATGCCAATTTCGGGAATCCGCGTGCTTAGCGCGGAGAGCGTGACTGCCATCACACCCCCGCCGCCAAGGATCGCGGCGAGCAGGCCAATGCCAATAAGCAGCGTGCGCTGTAAATCTATCTCGTTCCAATATTCCTGACGCTCTTGCTGAAACACACGAGTTCCGAACCAATCCTCCCCATTTCTGCGTATGAGAAGATCAAGAATCTCCTGCGCGGTCTGTTCTACTTTAAGCGGGTCACTGACAACCACGTTGTTAAACCGCCGGAGTATTTCCGGCCCAAACACCTCTTCATCGCCTGTTGTGTAAGGGATGTGGGCATCACCTCCCTTCATGGATTCGTCCCAGTGCGCGTACGCGGGCCCGTGCCGCACCGGGTGCGGCCCGAGCACTCCTTTCACAAGGAAAGGGATGCCCTTGATCAGTATGGTTTCGCCGACAATGGGCTCACCGTCATCAAATAACTGGCTGGCCAGCCAAGGTTCCAGCACCACCACGCGAGACCGCTGCTCATTGTCCTGGAGCGTGATGTAATCGCCTTCCTCAATCGGCCACTCGGCACTTTCCACAATGATTGGTTGATGCCCAGACAATGTAGTAACAACGGTCCTCACCTCCCCCATTGGACCTGAGATTGGCACATTATCCTCGTAGATAAACACTTCAGCGGCGCGTACATTTGCGAGTCGGCGTATAGCTGCAGCGTCTTCAAGGGTGGGCAGTGGCGGGGGGATAACGTGCGCTGATTTTTCCCAATCGGGATAGATTTGAATGATGTCGGCACCGTCTCGACCTTTGAGTTCGAGCCCCTTCCTGTATATTCCCTCAGCGAAACCCAAGAGTGAAGCAAGGGACGCAATCCCAAGGGCTGCGCACAGTAAGCTCGGTAGGACACTCTGCCGCGCAATCCGAAATGCCTGCACCGCCGCTGCTATACGCCGACTTAGCGAGGGCGACGCTGTGGATAGTTTCGCAACATTACTGACGACCTTTTCCGCTGCCGTTCTTCCGCCCGAGTCGGCCACTAAGCGCCCATCGAGTATTTCCAATCGTCTGTCCGCTCGATTCGCCACTTTGCGATTATGCGAAGCTACGATAATAGTGTGCCCTCGGTCTGACAGTTCTTGAAGCAGGTTCAAGAATTTTTCTCCTTGCTCCTCGTCCAGCGCGGCCGTGGGCTCGTCCGCTAGGATCAATCGACCCCCATTCATCAGAGCACGCGCGACTGCCACCCGCTGCTTTTCGCCTCCAGATAACTCTGGCGGTCTGTGCTCAAGTCGGTCCGATAAGCCAAGGGACGCGAGTAATTCCTTCGCTCGCTGTCGGCACGTCTTTTCCTCTAGTCCGGCATAACGAGCCGGTATTTCCACATTTCCGACGGCGCTCAGGTGCTCGATAAGTTGATAGGACTGGAACACAAACCCGATGTTTTCACGCCTCAAGTGCGCTCGACCGTCCATGTCCAAGTCGGTGATATCCTCGCCCTTGAAGTACTGGCACCCCCCCGACGGACGGTCAAGACAACCGAGGATGTTGAGCAGAGTCGACTTGCCGGAACCGGATGGCCCGGTAATGCAGATATACTCGCCTGCATGCACCATAAGGGACATATCTTTCAATACATGGACTTTGCTTCGGAGCTCATCCCCTCCATAGGAGCGAGAAACAGCTTCGAGTTGTATAAGTGGTGAGTTCATAGCATTGATTGTAGGGAAGAGGGAAGCCAAAGGGTGATATGGAGCCGTGTATCACTCCGGCGTGCGCACGTCAAAGAAACTGCGTTCTGTGAATACGAGATTGAAGAATCCTCAATTCACATTCAAAGATCCGGTCACTCGCTTCGAACGATTCACATTACACATTGCCCGTTCCTCCTCCAATTACAGCTGAGCGAGTTCGTCAGCGTCCCTGTGGACGTTAAGGAAGTGCCGTTGAACATGGTAAGCACGAAGAAGCTTCGCCCCCTCCTCCATACATGTAGGATTGAATCGTGCCGTGCTGGCAATAAGTTTAAAGTTGCGACCAATTTGTGGTGCCTGGGCCGAGTGATTGCTTGCAATTTGGAAGTACGTACATTGCGAACATCGTCGTAAAAGCGTACAAGACTCCAACCAAACACAGTGCTCCAACGAGCCCGGTTGCTATTGCAGCGTTGCGGCGAATAATTGACTTTGGTTTCATGTGTTTCGTCCACGAGAAACTTCAGGTTCTAATGTGGCTGATCAGCCTTCTCTGTCTGAATCTGAAAAATCAGACATCACAGCCTTGTACACTGCTAGCGCAAGGTTGAAAGGTCCCCTTTGAGCACAACACATTGTACACACAATCACTCTGCGGGCGCTGTGGCCATTCAGAAGCGTTAAGTGCAATAAGCGAAGGAGAACTATCGTTGGCCCACTGACTAGAACCCAGACCTCGGTCATAGCGCTTTAGATGACAAGTCGAATATTGGGGACTAGCAACCTTGGAAACACATGTAGCTGAAACTCGTCTATGCACAAATTATGGGTTAGCATTTGCTCTTGTCGAAATTTGAGAGGAAGGCGAGGAGCCAACTAACACCTGCCGGAAAGCGCAAGGAGGTCAATTGGGCGGGCGTGTTTGAAAGTGAAGAAGCGAAGTTAGCGCACAGCCGAATCAATGCACCCGTGGACGGCGGTGTTTGAGGTACTCGCTAGCGAAGGTCAGACTTTGACGGCAACCCACGTGACTCCGGTCATCATGCAGTTGGAACACACCCAGGCGCCACTCATTGACTTGCGCAATGTGAGCCGCGGTTTTTCGCGCGGCCGGGGCAAGGTTGTCGTAGCGCTACGCGATGTCAGCCTGAAGATCTACGAGGGCGAGTACGTCTGTATTCAGGGACCATCAGGCTCAGGCAAGTCCACGCTCCTGAACATTCTCGGCTGCCTCGACCGCCCTTCATCGGGCGAATACTTGTTTGACAATTGCGACACCGGCGCGCTTACCAGCGACGAACTGGCGGAGGTTCGGCGCAAGACGTTCGGATTCGTTTTTCAGTCCTACAACTTGCTCATGTCGGCGACTGCCCAAGAGAACGTGGAACTTCCCGCAGCATACGACGGTTGGCGGCGTGCGAGGCGTTTTGCTCGGGCGAGCGCGCTCCTGAAGAGGCTCGGTCTTGGCGCACGCAGCGGACACCGGCCTAACGCGCTCTCGGGCGGTGAACAACAGCGAGTGGCAATGGCGCGCGCGCTGATGAACGGGGGCAGGGTAATTCTGGCGGACGAGCCCACCGGCGCCCTCGACTCGAAGAACACGACAGAAGTCATGACCCAGCTCGCCGAGCTTTCAAGACTCGGACACACGCTCATTGTCATCACTCACGATCCGGAGGTAGCGGCTTGGGCGGACCGGCGCATAGAACTTAGGGACGGCCAAGTGGTGCAAGATGTGGCGCCGTCCGGTCGTCGCGGCGAAAGGTCAACATTTCCAGAAACACAGCCAGCGGGAGCGCAGATACACGATGAAAGGCAGTCGCCAGTTTCGCTTGCCCATGAAGCCATAAGCAATCAGTTGCGTTCCCTTTCCGCCAATCTTCTTCGCGGAGGCCGCGTGCGTACAGCCTTGACAATCATGGGCGTTGCTCTCGGCATCTGGTCCGTCGTGGCTCTGTTAGCAATCGTTCAGGGAGGCTATCAACAGAGCCTAATGAACATCGCGCGGGCGGGGGCCGACGCCATTTACATTTCGCCGCTCCACAGTGGTCGAGCAGGTGATGTTCAGGTTCATCCCGTAGGATTCACGATGGCGGACGTGGAGGCCATCCGCACACAGGTCGGGGACCTCAGGGATGTGGTCGGGGAGGTCACTCGTAGCGGCAAAGTGCGCTACGGGGACAAAGGGGTTGATGCAGAGATATTTGCCGCCGACGCAAGGGTCTCCCTGACCAAAGAGTGGCCAGTGAAGTCCGGGGTATTCATTGACCGCGACGATGCGTTGGCTCTGAGGCCTGTAGTAGTGCTTGGAGCGCAAATCGACGAAGAACTGGCCGTAGGCTCGGACAGTTTGCTCGGAGAACATGTGCAGGTTGACGGCGCGCCCTTTCTGGTCAAGGGTGTCATGTCGCGCTTGGGAGAAGTGTCCAACATCGCCATCGACCCTCGAAACTCACGCGTGTTCGTGCCTCTCGCCACTGCCCAGGCTTTGCTTTTCGGCACCGATCAACTGAATAGGATTCGGGTTCACGTCGAAGATCCGATGCTCATGGCAGAGAGCGTGGCGAGCATTCGCGACGTGTTGATTCGCAGACACGGCTCATCGGGATTTCACATGATGTTCCAAGATGCCAAGCTGTTTGGATTCTCCAGAATCCAGAAGCTACTATCCGCGCTGATTGGCGCCGTGGGTGCCATTTCGCTCTTTTTCGGAGCCGTGGGAGTGAGTTCATTGATGCTGATCGCAGTTACTGAACGTACGCGGGAAATTGGCATACGCATGGCGTCCGGTGCCAGAAAGCGGGACATATTGCGACAATTCCTGCTTGAGGCGGTGACGGTGACTGCGATGGGCGGGGTACTCGGCGTAATTTTCGGCGTTGCGAGCGGCTACTTGCTAGTGGCGCTAGGGATACCCTCGGAGCTCGAGACGTGGTTTGTTGTGGTTGCCCTCGCCTCGGCATTCGTGATCGGGTTGCTCGCTGGCATTCTGCCTGCTTGGCGCGCGGCTTCGCTTGATCCTGTGGCGGCGCTGGCAAGATAACGAAACCATTGTGTAAGGTTATTTCAGAGATCTCAAGGCATTTCGCTTCGGGACGTATGGAATCACGTACCTGCAGCCCACTATACGGATTGAATGGTAGTAAGCGTGAAGCTGCCCTCAAAGAGATTGACGTACTCGGCGGCTAGTCGCTATTCCGACAATTTCAGCTGCAAGGCTTCGAAAACCTTTTGTGGATGATCGGCGGCCTTGGCGACTCTGCGCCAGTGTCGCTCAACCTTGCCATCGGGGCCAATCCACACGGTGGAGCGGATAACGCCGGTGGTCTTCTTGCCGTACATGATCTTCTCGCCATAGGCGCCATAGCTCGCCATCATGGACTTTTCGGGGTCGCACAGGAGGGTGAAATTCAGGCCGTACTTGTCGGTGAATTTCTGGTGCGCCTTGGGGCTGTCAGGGGAGACGCCGACCACCGCCGCGCCTAAGTCGGTGATTTCTTCATTGAGGTCGCGGAATCCGCAAGCCTCTTTGGTGCAACCAGGCGTGTCATCCCTAGGATAAAAGTACAGGATGAGGTGCTTGCCGGCATAATCGGACAAGCTCACCTCATTGCCTTGAGTATCTTGAAGAGTGAAATCGGGCGGGGCGGCGCCTTCTTGGATAGCCATATCGGATCGCCTCGGGAAGGGTAGCTGATCATACCGAGAGGATGCGTCCCTGGGCAAGCGCCTCTGCTGAGCCGTGCTTGTCATTGTGTTCATCACCTTTAGTCGGCGACATCCATTTGCCGTCCCAAGTTTTGGACGGGGACGCAACGTCCAAACTGGGACACCAGCGTGACTAACCCGCAGGCCACATTCAATTGCCGAACAGGTCGCCGGATTTGTGACCTAACCTTGAAGAGTCGCAATATAGGTTAGCATTTGCCTACGCCGGAGTTGCAGAAGAGATTCGGGAGCAAACAAATGCCTGCAGGAACCCGCAAGGGCATCATATGGTCCGGAGTAGTTCTCGCCGTTGCAGCCCTAGGTCTCCTCGTGTGGAATCTGACAGGGGAAGAGGAACAAGTCGAGGAGCGAGCCCGTTCGTCGGCGACCGTGAGTTTTCGCATCCTTGGCAACATGGTCACTGCCCCGGGACGGCTCACACCCAGTCGAACCGTTGAAGTTGGTTCGCAGGTGTCAGGTCTCTTGGAAAAGCTTCACGTTGGGGCTGGCGACAAGGTCTCCTCGGGAGAATTGCTTGCCGAAATCGATGCCACGATTCAGCGCAGCGTCGTCGATGCTTTTCGAGCGCAGCTTCGAGCGGAAGAGGCGCGCCTTGAGTCTCAGAGGTCCGCCGTTGAACTTGCCGACTGGGAGGCTGCGAGGGCGGAACGCCTCATGGTGGAGGAAGCAACCTCGGAGACTCTTCTGAAGAGGGCGCGAGATGCACTCGTGCAGGCAAAGGCTTCTCTAGTTCAGCAGGAATCCTCGATTGAATCGCAACGAGCGCGCTTGAAGAGTGAGGAGGCGAAACTCGGCTATAGCCGAATCAATGCGCCGGTGGACGGCACGGTGCTTGAGGTGCTCGCCAGCGAAGGACAAACCTTGACGGCAACCTACGTGACTCCGGTTATCATGCAGTTGGCTGACCTCTCAAAGCTCAAGGTGGAGGCAAAGGTGCCCGAGGCCAACGTGGGCAAGCTCAAGTCTGGCATGGGCGTGCATTTCACCATCCCAAGTGGTGCTGGCCGACGCTGGAATTCGACCCTTGATCAGATCCTTCCACGCGCCGAAGAGGAAAATGGCGTGATCACCTACAAGGCGGTCTTTGAGGTCGATAACTCAGACGGTGCGCTTCGCGCAGATATGACGGTTATCGTGTTTTTTGAACTGACCGAACTCCGAGAGGTGCTCGCCGTCCCCGTGGATATGTTGTCGCAATTTGGACAGCGGGATGCGCTCGAAGGCCTCCCAGCAGAGGCGCTCGTGCAGTATCCTGACGGAAGGATTGAACCGAGGCAGGTACGAGTCGGCGAGATGGGACCGGTGTTCGCAGAGGTTTTATCCGGCCTTTCCGAGGGTGAACGCGTACTGGGGTCGGCGAGTTAGTCTGTTGGAAGGCACCTAGGCACCACTGATTGACCTGCGCGATGTGAACCGCAGTTTCTCAGGTGGTGAACAACAGCGGGTGGCGATGGCGCGTGCGCTGATGAACGCTGGCAGGCTGATTCTAGCGGACGAACCCACCGGCGCATAGAACTTGGGCACGGCCAATTGGTGCAAGATTCGGTCATGTCCGGTCCTCGCGGAGATGGGGCAGCAGTCGGCACCTGAAGCGCAGCTGCGCGACGAGAGCCAGTCGTCAGTTTCGCTCGTCCTTGAAGCCGTAAGCAATCAGTTGCGTTCCCTTTCCGCCAATCTTCTTCGCGGAGGCCGCGTGCGTTCAGCCAGCGTTGACCATACCCAGAGAGGGTGATACTGTGGCTATCGAGTTGCGCGATCTAAAGGTCAGTTGGCTCTTCTGTTCGGACTTGGCCGTTCCTGTCCTTGTGGAGGTTTCTGTGGGCAAGACGGGTGGGTGCATGAGGTTTGTACAGTTGTAAGGTTGCGCGACTCTGTTTTCTTGATCTAAATGCAAAGGAGCTTCGATGAAATACGCTAAGGGTGCTCTGATCGCGCTTATATTGATGTTGGGTCCAATTGCTAGCGGGCATGAGGGTGATTCCAGCTCGTTGTCCACTGCATGGTCAGATGTTGTTGATGGACATTTCGACGCATGGGCAAATACACCCCCTTATTACACCTATACCAACACTACTTGCTCTTCAGGAGCGGGAAGCGCGCATAGTTGGGCGCAGGTTCAATGGGAGTGTTCATCTGGACAGGCTGGTTCCTATATGGCAATTGGTGGACCTGGCGATCCTCTTGCGTGTCGGGTCTGCACTAGTATGCAAGGCGGTGGATAGTTTTAGCAGGACTTGGTCGGTGAATTGCTGCGAATTCTCTTCGCCAAGGACAGATTTCGAAGCGCGGGATCACTGAATTTCGAATGACCTGTCATCGATCAGCGTTGATCGAACTCAATCGAGTGTACCGCCGCTTCGAGGGTCAGACTGAGGGGCTTGGCCACGTCAACGCGCTGGAAGACATCACCTTATCCATTGGTGCGAGCGAATTCGTCTGCATAACTGGCCCCTCGGGGTCTGGGAAGACGACGCTGCTTAACATACTGGGCTGCCTCGATAGTCCGACGAAGGGGAGTTACAGATTTGGCGGCCTTGAGGTCGCTGAAATGGATGCAGAACAGAAGGCAAGCCTACGATGTCGAGCGATTGGGTTCGTGTTTCAATCATTTCAATTGCTCGAATGGCTTGACGCAGTACAGAATGTTGAGATGCCTGCCACGTATCTTGGGTTGAGTTCTTCGAACCGTCTTGGTCGTGCGATGGCGCTATTGCGATCAATGGGTCTTGAGGGAAGATTCCATCATCGTCCGCAGGAACTCTCTGGCGGCGAACAGCAGCGTGTGTCCATTGCCCGCGCCTTGATGAACGGCGGCCGGATGATTGTTGCTGATGAGCCCACGGGGGCGTTGGATTCTGAACAAGCAGGGCGGATATTGGATTCATTCGAAAACATCGCGCGTGATGGACATACCGTCGTGGTCGCCTCCCACGACCCCTCAATTGTCGAGAGAGCTTGGCGGGTGATCGAGCTCCGCGACGGGCGGATTGTTGCTGATAGAGAGAGAACTGGTTGTGACGGTTCGCCGGCGAGACGCGGAATCGGGTCGATTCAGAAGGAGCCGCAGGGAGTTTTGAAGGCCTTAGGAAGAGGTATTCGGTCGTGTTGGACTCGCCCAAGGCAGCTTGTGCTCAATCTCTTGTGCGCAACATTTGCAGTAGCTTCGGTGATCGTGCTGTTGGCCGTTTCGGAGGGCGCTTTACACGAGGCATCCACAATCATGGGGCGCTCAGGTGGTGATGAGATCGAGATCGCCAGAAACGGAGAGTATTGGAGTCCCAATGCTCCTCTCCCCCAGCCCACGAGCGAAGATGCCCGTGCGATCGCAAGGATTAAGAATGTGCGCTCAGCCTCGCTCAGCACATACAGGATTTTGCCTGTACGGAGAGGGGAAGTGACAATTGAAGCCGGCGTCTACGCAACGCCCGGCGAAGCTCCGCCGAGGTTTATGAATGAAGATTATCCTCTTGAGCAAGGTGCGCACATTTCAGTCGCGGATAACAGCAATAGATCTCAAGTGATTGTGATTGATCCTCAACTGCGGGAAATCTTCTTCGAAGACGAAGCTAAAGTGATCGGTGAGACCCTTCTTATCGATGACACTCCATTTGTCGTAAAGGGGGTGTACGGACGGCATCCCGTTATGTACGGGCCGTTTTACGACGACCTTCGTAGCTACGAGCAGAAGGGCCGCTTCGCATATGTTCCCTTCACGACAGCTCGGCAAGTTCCAGCGCTTGCGCAAGCTCCGACAAGTCTTGTGGCCTATCTCGAAGATGTGGATTTGTGGGAAGAAACAGCGCAAGAAATCGACGACTGGATTGTTAGAAATTATGGAAGAGCGCTGTTCGTCGCCTTTCCACAACAGAAACTATTGAACAACTACTGGGATTTTGTGGATAGAAAACGCATCATTCTGGCGACGCTTGCTGTGGTTTCGATCATACTTGGTTGTCTTGGTGCCGTGTCGGTCATGCTCGTGGCGTCCCGTCGCCGTGTGCGCGAGATAGGTATTCGCATGGCTTGTGGTGCTGGGCCCAAAGACATACGCAATCAATTTCGAATGGAAGGGATCATTGCAGCCACCTTTGGTGGAGCAATGGGGGTGTTGCTGGGCGTGACAGTACCTTGGGCCATCCAGAATCTCACCGAAACTCCCACGAGTCTTGAGCCTTGGATGCTGTTGCTTGGCCTCGTTGGTGGCGTCCTGTCCTGTGCCTTGAGCGGTTTGTATCCCGCCAACGTGGCGGCAAATGCGAGCCCTGCGGCCGCTCTAAGGGAGGATTGAGGCGCGCGGTTTCTCTGCGTTACCCGCCCAGAAGTTTCTAGCCCGGATATTTCACGAGTGATGAAGAATTAGGTTGAACTGGCCGGAGCGCC
>JAODVQ020520985.1:10978-24485 GCA_025400075.2 Phenganax stokvisi
ATCATTCGGCTGCATTTCCAGTGTATTATAATTCAAAACTTTTTGAGTACAGTAACTCCAAATTGATTATCCCTCAGCAACATTTCATTCTATTTCTCCTGTAAGTAGACAGGTACAGACAATGGGAGCTTTTCCCCACTTTCTTGTCAGGCTGTATATCATTGGCCAATCCTATTCCAAGTGATTTTTCAAGATTCGTTTGGTCAGTAGCTACGACAACGGCTTCAGATTACACTTAAAGGCGCTTCTCTCTAGCGTGTGCGCGTGCGCAACACAATGGTACTGCATTCGCTGTCGCCTGGGGTGTATTCCAACCACCGATTCCAACCATATTGTTCTGAATGTAATAATTTAGGTGACTTTCTCTCATTAAAGCGTTCATCTCATGTCTTCCCACGTCACGTCAGCATTCGTATTACACTTGTCTTTAGTTGGACACGTTTTTACTTGAGATTATATCACATCAGCAATCCATCTTTCAATAGTGCTCAAACTGTCAACATAGATAAAGCGCTGAAGTAATACATGGCGGCTGCTTTACCTTAAATAACCTCCGATAACCATCTTCCAATTTAAAACCATATGAAACTGCCGTTAATCTAATAAACTCCACTAGCAGGATGGAGTTGAAGATAGCAGGGAAATTTTCCAGATATTTTTGACAACGCAGTACTAAAACAGGTCGTGAACAGTGGGAAGAAAGCACGAGCTCATTCTACTTGCAGTCCCAAGAATGCGTGGTGACAAAAAAAACGTGTTTTCAGCAAACTTCTTGTGTGGTATTTACCAACATAATGGATAGCTATTAGGTGTTATTTGATGCTTTATATTCTCTGTTCAACATTTAACTATTTAACTATATCTTCATCTGCATAGTCATTGTGCAGTCTTACACTTTGTTAAACTGCTCCAAATATTGTGCATTGAACAACGAATCGAATTTAAGAGGATAGAACTGAGCTAATGTGGTTGTTTTTTACGAGTATAATATGCGCAGTCAAAATTAGCGCACGAAAAAATTTCGGAGCGAAGTCTTCTGACAAGATGATTTTTAAGATTCATGCATATGATCAGCAGAATCATATTGTTTATAAAGGAGAATAAACTCTCTAGGCTGTAGTTCTCATTCTGTCGTGCAAGCGTTTCAAGAATCTATGCTCTCACTTGAAATGAGGTCGTATCTTATCATGACCACTGATGCTGAAGAGTTCCCATTGTTGTTTGCTCTTGGGCACGTCAAATTAATTGGTAAGAATTTCGTGGAGAAAATGACATGTTCAAAAGCTTGTCTGTCATGTGCACGGAACGTATGTAAGAACAAAGTAGTACTTCCAGTTCCTGTAAGAATTACTGTCGCTCTGCTTCTATCTCGCATCCACTTACCAAAGAATGAAAACAAAAGTGGTAAAGCTTTGTTCTAAACGTTTAGATAGCATAACAAGTTAGCATGGTTTTCTTCGCCACTGTTATCGTTAACTCTTTTCGTCTTAACTAAACTTTCAAGTTGAGCGCATCGATAAATGCGAGCTGGGTATCCCACAATATATTACAATCCTATCCTTCTATTTTCCACCAAGTTGAACGATGTTTATGATTTTCCATGGAAGCAAAGCCCAGGTTCACCTGAATTTACATTTCAGAGTTTTAGTCATAGTCTAGTTGATGGATTCGCTAATGAGGCAGGATTTACATCTTTAAACTCTTCCGTCCTAGTACTTTTGCATGAAGACAAATAAAGGCCTGTTCCGTTAGTCTATATACGGGATTACTTAGGACTAATTGATGGGATGAACAAAGTTATAAATTTCTTCTGGTCCAAACACGTCTGATTATATTCTCTTGTCGAAATTAAGGAAATGTAACATCGATTTAGGTAATTAAAAAACCTATTTTGTCAAACTCACTCCATTCTGATTTACATATGATTTGATGACATCGTTAACTCAACTTAAAGGAGACAGTTACTGTGTTTCGTAGAGGTAATTATTATATTTTCACCATATTTTCTTCAATCTTTTTCTTATTTGCGCAGCTTGTGAAGTTCTCATCTCAATGAGTAATACAGATCAAATGAAAACAACATTAAGTGTAAATGTTTTATCAAAGCTATTATCGAACATGGTATTTGGGTGATCTGTGTTTTTACAGCCAGTTCAATAAAACTATCTTAAGTAAGCAAATCAGACAGTGGAAAAACATGATGTCACTTTTATCTTATCCCACGACCTCAACTCACAAAACGTCCCAATTCTGAAATCTGATCTCTCGTGTTTGCCACTACAACTGCGCCGTGAATAACTACGTTCTAATATCATGCTCGACAGTCTGTGCACGTCAAACGTTGTCGCACGTGTCAATCAGTAGCGCTGGGCTGCATGAAAAACGAACGCGTTTTAAAACCAAATGAAAACCAAGAGCGTGCACATTTGCCAGTATGCTCTTCTAGTGGATGACCACTTCTTGTTTCAAGCAACTTTCAAGCTACTTTGAAGTTTGCAGCTAACTTTTTGACTGCGTATCTTTCTTTTACGCACTTTATGCAAACTACTCCGGAATTGGCAAAGTTCGAAGTTTGGTGCCAAAGATTTTTCAAACCAAGATACTAGACATCAAGTCAAAACCCGTGGTGTGTGGAAAACAAATTCGCTATTCAGCTTGCTGTTTTCTGCCCAAGTTTTTTGTCTAGTGTATTAATATCAAAATGCTACCGGGTTTAGCTCGGTTCAGTGTTGCTTCACTGATGACGGGACAGCCTCAAGAACAAGGATTATTCAGCCCGTATACGCCAGCATATCCAGGGATGCACACAATGGATAAAACGCAATTTCCAACGGACTGCTATCGTAGGCAAGAGTTCGCACCACCTCCACCAACTCCACCTAACAGTGGACAACAATTTTGGCCTAACGGTTCCACTGCTTGGTGTTCAGCCCCGCCTGGGATGCAGTATGGTGCCAGCGGAATAAACTCATATAACCCCAACCCAGGTATTATTGAACATGATACACGTAGAAAACTTTGAGTATTCATTCATTAAAATGCAATCTGCGTGAAGCATTTATAAGCACAGCCATAAGATGTAAAGACGTAAACAACCAACGCTGTCACTCTCATTACTCTAAAGATTAATTTCTAAAACTCGTTTTCTTCAGACTAAACAGATCAGTACTTTACTTTTTATGGTAATGTATGTATAGTGAGCGTATAACGCATGTTGCAAAGACTGTCAAAACATAAACTGTATGACATATAATCTGAAAGTGCCTTGAGTCTTTGCGTTGATTTGGCGATATACATGGCACTACTATATGTGCGGCAAGTGAAGATACGGTCATTGCAACTGAAGTAATTCGACGTTGAGATGCTTCATACTATTATATCACCAAATTTATGATTAGTATGAAGTGATTGACCGATTTATAGTGAAATCTAAGTCCTAAACAAGATACTGGTTATCACTGACTAAACGACCAGCTCAATGAGTTTACTTTCTTTATCCTTATCGCCAATATGCCACGATATCCCTACTTTTATGGCCTGTATATCAACTACTTAAGCGCTGTTCTTTAGCTGAGATAGTATAATTTATTAGGTGCTGTAAACGTTGTTTATACTAAACAAATACTTCAAGGACGCAGCTATGTTTTACACTTTATTAATGTTGCAATGTTGTCATCATTTCCATTTGCAGCCAGAAATACTTGTATCTGCAGCGTAGTTTAGCATACGCGTATAAGGCAAGAAAGCTAAACGGATGATATGCATGAAATGCGCGCGTCCGTGCGGTCCTCGAGCGGGAAGGTTATTAATGCAATTAGGAAACGTTTAAAGGAAAAATTTCATGAAGGAGCTACTGAAAAACGTGTTAATTGACCATTGAGCGTCGTTTAGCATGTTATTATAACTAGCTGAATTGTTTATGGCCGCAATCTAGACATATTTCATTGCCAATCATCCTTATAAAAAGCTGCTAAACTGAAGTGGTTGTTTAAAATTTTTTCTCAACAATAGTTTTTCAATGGCGTAAATAAATAAAATCTCTAATAACCGAGTTGCCCTAGTGCATAATACCATTATTATCACATAGCTATACAGGAACAGCCCAATCCAATTTAGAATCAAATCTCCTTCAGGCACAGCCTCAAAACATTGGACCAACTTAGCACTACAATCCTGCAAACTAAGATAAAGACATATAAATGCATCTGTTCATAATCTGGGCGTGCTAAAGTCTGTGATATCGTTAACGATTTGAGGTTTTGCGCAAATCCGATATTTTTAGATAATTTGCCTTGTGGTGAACACGCAATCTACGAATAAACGAAGCCATGTAGTCTTGTAATAAGCTACCACTTGCAAGATGACCTGCCCCTTCCTCTTTTAAATAAGGTGGACACAAATATACTATAGAGAATAGAAAATAAAAACTTGACAAACTATTTTTTACTACATGTAATATTTAATAAATCCTGGTGAAGCATAAAGCAAAGTTTAGAGCTTGCGCCCAACTCCATAAAACAAAATCGCATTGTTGTTTAGTATAACCATTAAAACAACAAAGATTTTCTATTGGCCAGCCGACAGGTATAAGCTACGCTAGCTCGGTGGGCAAATTATGTGCGAATATAAACGAGTTTGCTTTTGTATCGCTTTACATAAAGCTGTGATAACAGACATTTGCTGCTTAAGTGTAGATAAGAATTTGATTGGTCAGCACAGCAAGTGAGTTGCTCACCATGATGTATCAAAAACGCGTGTTACTCACTAGCATATTACCATGCCTTAAACAAAAAGTCATGCATGTTCACGGTGCGCCACATTTGGATATTCTAGGCTATTGCGTCAGATCCTGCAGTAGTATATGTTGTACCTACAGGGTTGTGTTTTGATAAATAACTTTAATTTGTTTCATCAAGAATAATATAAACTGTGAAACGGTCGGCGTTGAGTGATTGTGTGAACTGTCAGTAAAAATATCAGGACGTTACTTTTGTTGTTATAACTAAGCAGAAGAGTAGTTTAATGTTTTTGCGATACTAATACATGGTGAAGAAAGAAAAGTTTCTACATCACCGTTTACCATATTCTTAGTGACGCTGAACATGCGCTGTATAGCACAATTAAATGCACATGATAGTATGTCTTTGATTTATTAGTTTTTGAATTAATATCGGCGTTATCATTTGCAGCATCAAATAAGCTTGTGCATGTCTAGCTATATTTACCCAGTAATTCTTCTGGCTTATTACATTCTTGGTAAGCGTTTGATAAATAAAAGCCACACATGGCAGGATCCGTCAACATTGCGCACTCTGTGAACTGGACAAGCAGTCAAGATTAGAATGGAATTCTCCCAACTTAATAAGCTTACGTCTACTGACTCGATGCAGCGTGAGAAACTAAACATTCTCTAATTTACATGAAACACGTCACCAGTTTTGAATCATGAAATTGTTCACCTGCTACTCTCTAAAAATAGACAACAAAACAAGTTTTGCACAATGCCTTAGTATAAGTCCAACGACAACCTGAGAAGCAGTATAAGCACCAAGTTGTGCTCTGCTTCTTGAGTGGATAAAACGATTTTACGCTGGTTCAGCCTTTAAAATGTTCATCTAATTTGCATACGATGCGATTTCTACATGATTATAAAACTTATAAAATCGGCTTGGAATAAAGTAATATAGATCAGCACTACTGACACAAATCAAGGTTTAGTTGGCCTAAACTACTAGTAATATAAACTGATAGCAACAGACTTGTAAATCGTTTTAAACCAATGGCAAAATGAAAGAATTTTTAATTTGCACCTAATGCAGTTTGCCGACATCTATATATGTTCTAATTTCTATAGTAGGCAGCATGACGTGTGACTACTAGCTACTAAAAAAATGTTTTACGTTTGTTCTAGCATCTACTTATTCTTGTGGCAACTATTTTTTCTCCGACTACACTGTGGATCGAGACGACAAAGATAACAAAAAGAAACGAACTCGCACTGCTTTTTCCACAGATCAGATCAAAAGTCTTGAAAAAAGATTTGTATCCAATCATTATGTGGTGGGTGCTGAACGACAGAAACTTGCTAACGAACTTGACCTATCTGAAGCGCAAGTCAAGGTAAAGTCATATATTGCTTTAGTTTAGCTCCAAAAAACCACAGCTCTAATCGTAATAACAAATCTTTTAACGTAATCTTTTAAAGTATTTTATGCACATAGATCACCTGTACAACCCGAAAAATACTGACTAAATTAGGCTTGCTTCACTAAGATTCCCTTTATAAAGACTATACTTTGCTTATACCAGCGTATTGTATACTTACTAAACATACTTGATTGCAAAGTTTGTGTGCTGTATAATAGTACCATATATCTTGTAGCCTGTGATTTTAGTACCATTTTACTCGACAGCGTGTCATTCCTCTAAAGGAGGGAAGAAAAAGGTCTTAATAGACTTACATGTGGATTGATTTTTCGTTCTCTTAGGTGTGGTTTCAAAATCGTAGGACAAAATACAAAAAAGAGAAGGAACTTGAAAAATTGGGGAAACGACGAATTAAAAGAAAGGGCGAACATCATATCAGGAAATGGCAAATATTAACGAAACACTTTGGACCTGATACGGAGGAATTGTTTTCTGATAATTAAAAATTGCTGATGGAGAATGAAGAAATTGGCAATCACCTTTGCCGTGTCTCTTAAACAAGGCTGGCCCTTTGTAACTATTGTTCCAGATAAGGAAACAGAGTATTGCTGAGTGAGTTGCTCAAGATTTTGAATTGGTCTCCCATATATGAATAACGGAGGAAAACATGCAGTGAGAAGTGGCTTGACAATTGATATTTCAAGATAGATGCATTCGCGCATAAGAAAAATTGGTACTGGTCTAAAAATGTCAAACACTGTAGTACAAAGTTTTCACATTTGTAAATGTAATATATAATTGTACATATAAGGTAAAATTAGCAGGTGAACTGGAATATTCTTTGATTCCTGGGATCCTTACGCATTAAAAAAACCACTACTTTTTGCAGCCTGTCTTCAAGGTAGACTCGAAGAACACATACAAATTATGGAACCAAGAAAAAATACTTAACCTGGAAATCGTGCCAGAATTTTTGATTGTTGCTTTCCATCCCGCTGGGGCCGGTTGTTCAAAGCTGGATTAGCCGTTAACCCTGGGTTAAAATTCAACCAGCTGCTCGGTTTATGCATTTCTGTATTACCATTTCTTTCAAAGCTTTGCAAATAAAGGCATCTTTTTACATAGATTAGCTTTGTGGAAAAATTTTTTCAAGTTAGTAAACAAGCGGTTAAAAATTTTGCTTCAAACTTTTCGTTAACCCAGGGTTAAAGCTAACCCAGCTTTCAACAACCAGAGTCACAAGTTGTGCACGTGAAGTAGTGCAAGGGGACCAGGAAGGAATGTGCTGTTCGTCTGTCAGCAACTGCAGCCTCCAGGCAGTGCAAAACAATTGCAAGAAGTGTGGCTTGTTTTTTCCTGATTTTTGTACAATGAAAGTCTTTCCAGTGTTTCTAAGCTTCGCTTTAACAGCATTGAGCAGTTGTGTTGGAGATTTACCTCCGTACTGTGGTGCAGGTGTTGTAGATTATCCAGCTGCTGAAGGAACCCTGCGCCAAGCGCATCTGGTCATTAGGTAAACTTTAAACGAAAACAATCTGTCTTTTCTCTGAAACATGCAGCAAAACACTAAATATCATTAACGTTGATATAGGTTTAAATTAAGTTTGGAAGATAGCTAAATGGAACGGTTTTTTCCCTCTCTAGACTGTGTTGCAATCATTACCTATTCCGGAGATTGTGCAATGCAATCCATAGCGTACGTTTGTGTTTTGTTGTGATATCCATTCTTACCATTCAGGCATGGTGATCGTATTCAAGCAAGCCCCGGTGAGTGTTGGAAAGGTGACACAGCTGTTTGGGATTGTCTATTTACTGAGGCCGTTGTTCCAACCATAAACAGAGCCCACCACTATCTTCTGGTAGAAAGATTGTATAGGAAGGTTTTTAGTACTGGTCGTGAAGAAATACCTGGTAATTGTGCCCTTGGTCAACTGACCGCCATCGGTGCCAGACAGCAGATTGCGAATGGAGAGAATTATAGAAAAATTTATGTTGATAGTGGTTTCTTGTCCATCAATTTCTCCTCGGTTGAGCACTACGTCCGCAGCACTGGTGAGTGCTTGTATCAGTTGTTTAACTCAGACAAATTATTGTGAAGAATTAAAGATCATATGGACCTGCAGTAATCAGAACGGTAATGTAATATCCATATATCCTTAAAATTTTTCTTTTATTTTTAGACATTTACAGGACATTGCAAGTAAGGAGGTTTTTGTTTCAACAGAATGATTATTCATTATAGGAGTTGTGTTTTTAATTCCAATTGAATATTTTTTAGTCTGCACAAATGTTCATGACTGGCATGTTCCCACCAAGTGCACCGGTGGAGGGACGTGCTAGTATCATGGATATCAACACTATGGATGAAACATATGAAGACATGGTTCCAAACACTAAGTACAAAATATCAATATGAATGCCCATTATGATACTTAGCTTGCAGCTCATTACTGATCGCATTAGTCTTCTCTCAGGTTATGTCCAAAGCTTCAAGAATATATGGAAGAATACTTTCAGTCTCCACAGTTTCTTCTTCACTACAAAGAAATAAGTGAGCCATTGGTAAAAGATCTGCAAATTGCTTTGGATGATGACACTCTAGGTATAATAATTTTGTGCAAATGTCTTCATCTTGCATATGGATAGGACAATAAGATACAATTCAATCTAGAGTAGTGCATTCATTGCATTATAGTATTACTCTTTCTCATATACCAGACATTTTAACCCTATCCTATGCCTGTCAAGTTTTTTGATCTTTTATGCTAATGCCTGTCCAACTCCTTTTTTTCTAGTCTATAAAGATGTATTCCTGCTATT
The DNA here is from genome assembly GCA_025400075.2 of Phenganax stokvisi. Lineage (NCBI taxonomy): Eukaryota > Metazoa > Cnidaria > Anthozoa > Malacalcyonacea > Clavulariidae > Phenganax > Phenganax stokvisi. The sequence continues at coordinate 19,946 of JAODVQ020520985.1, forward strand.
TGACTGCCTCAATGTATACTTGTGTCATGGAAGAGATATACCACCTGGTATCACGCAAGATTTGTACCAGAGAATTGTAAATGAAACAACTTACGTGGTCAATCATATGTATGCTTATCCAACCATGGAAGAAGCAGCAAAAGTTGGGATTGGATTTTTCGTCAAAGAAATTTTCCAAGTAAGTCAATATATTGCTACAAATGGTTCTTAGTACACAGTCCTCATGTTTCATGGCCTATGAAGCTTGTTTTAGTGTACAGTTTAAAATTCCAAGTGTTTATGCTAAATTTTTATTGTCAATCTACTCCAGGAAATTGCAGACATGATGGCCCATGAATCAAAACGCAAATTCATTTTGTATTCTGGCCACGATATAACAAGTGAGTTTTTTCTTTGAGGGCTTTTATGTCTATATCCTATTCTGTGACACGAGGTAGGATGTATAGTAATCTAAACCACGCTGACAGCTTTGCTATTTTAATTTTTTAGTAATGACCTTGCAACTAGCATTTAACATTACTGATGGGGAATGGGCTCCTTACGCCTCACAGATGATATTTGAAGTGTATGAAATGGTAGACAAGAGTTTTTCCTTACGCATTTTATACAATGGTAAAGTGCAGAAGTTGCCGTTTTGTGACAACAAGGAAATGTGTGATATGAATACAGTGCAAAGTTATGTAGCTACCATTGAGCCTGAAAGTGTGGAGAAAAATTGTGACACCTCAAGCAAAATGAATGTCTAGAGGATTAGAGGATGAAAAATTTTTGGAAATGGATTATGAGAAAGAAGTCATATTAAAAATATTCAAATATTAAAGATAGTTATAAACGTCACAGTTCAAGTATATGCCAAATAGCTGTATGGGTAAGACGAAGGAATCCTTTTAAGAGAGAAATTAGAAAGGTAGTCGGATATTTAGAACACAATGTTTAAAAATTGGGGCTGTTGATTTAAACAAACGGGAAATTACATAAAATAAACCGCACGATGTTTTCTATTGCCTTATTTCAAAGGTGAAAGAAAAGTTTACTTTTTCAATCCTTTAATCATTTTTATTTTTTCACACCATTGCAACTTTTTCATTACGAAAAATCTTCCTCCTCGCTACTTGACGATTCATCTGTTTCTACAAAAACCAAACAACATTCATGATCGTGCTATTCAAAATGACATGGAAAGTGAAACGCTCTAAGACACGATAAAGCACTTACTTACCTAATACTTCTGTCTGTACTTTTGCCAGACTAGTAATCAAAGCTTTTTCGGATATTTTCTCTTTTTCTAAAAAACGAATGTTTGCTATGAATTTTTATTTTTTCTTTCCAGTGAAAGAAAAACTCTTATACCTTCTACTTTTTTTGAGTGTGGTTCTGGACATAAAGATGAGTTTCCTGTTAAACTCGGTGCTCTTAACCTTGGTTTCACTACAACTTCAGGCAGGTCTTGTTGGCGTTGGGAATATTTACTTATAAAAGTGTCTACGCATTGTTGTCTTATTATGGCCATTTGCCATAAGTTCTTTATTTCATCTGTGGTCTTTTTCGATGAAAAACTTGCTGAAAATTCCTTGCCCTCCTGAGGTAATCCATACTGAATTCTCGAAACTGATGGAAACTCTAAAGCATTCCTTGAGACGTGCATGTACTTGAGCCGTTGTCTCTTCGTTTCTACGAATTTTTCTCGGACTCTTCTTAATTCTTTGCGGTTCTGCTCATCTTCTTTCAGTCTTTTGTTGAACTCTTGGATACTTTTGTTTACATCTTTTTTTATGGATTTCTTTTGGAATTCGTTCATTCTGTCTCGGATGCATTGAAGTCTGCGATCCCGCTCTACGTCATTAACGTAAATGGATCGGAGTCGACTGAACACTTCAGCAGCTTTTGCGTCCAGTACAATACTCCGCGACCGCACGCTAGTTGATTTGCGTGGCACGTTCATACTTTTCGTTCGCACGCTGCTTGGTGTCCCACAACTTCTCGATCGTTCACGTGACCGGTCAGGCTGGTTTCTTGCAAGCACGGCTTGTTGTGCGCGATGGTTAGCCCACGTTCTGGCCCAGCGGTCGTTTTTCGCGACGTGCTTCGAATGTTTTCTTTCTATCACGTGTTTTGAATGGTCGTCTGAGTTGTTTTTGGTTATTAGGGAAAATTTCGGTGTTTCTAAATACGGGAAAAATCAATTCAAATGATGTAGTTTTTTGTTCGCTTTGCTTGTACAGATTCACGTGAGTTGGATTAATTTTCTGATCTATGGCTACTGGATGATTCACTCCTACTACTACTATGTGCTGTAGACCGACCAGCAGACGCTACACATTATACCTCCTACCTTTCTTGACTGGAGTAGATTTATTGATGGTTTTGATATTTCCTTGACTCTGATTTGCATGAGTTTCCTTCGCGTTGTATTTCCTCAACCTTTGAAATGTCTTCCAAGGTATCAACAGGCTTTCATAAGATCTGGAAACATAGACATCTTGTAACTCACTTGTTGTACTGGTCAACCGTGATCTTACTTCCTGGAGCCAGTGCATGTAACGCTAGTTAGCTTTCAGTATTCTTAGCAAGAGATTTGACCAATCATAACTGCGTATTTTAGAGTTAACAATTATTTAACTACAAAATCATAGTTAAAACATATTTGGGAAGTTGATACAATTGACCCCAGACCATACATTCTTGACAAGGACCAAAAGTGGCACCACTTTTTTCCTCTAATTCCAATTAAGTATACTCTGATGTTTCATTGCTACAACCACTGACAATCATACCAGGTCTTTAAATATCCGTAGAATGGTGGTAGCTCAGAAAAATAATCCTCTTACCTTTGAGTAGTCGAGGCGAGGTTAGCTAGACTTCGCTCAACACCAACTGACGGACGTTTTGTATTCATAATCCACTTAAATTAAAAGACAGTCTGTACAGTTTACATACGCAAGTTACACCATTTCACCCATTTCCTTTGTAGAACGTACACTAACACACGTTACTCAGTGAATGAAACACAAATTTGATCGAAGAAAGGACAAGATGTTTTTGGAAACGAATGATAACCTAACAGCCAATGCCAAAGAGGAAGAATTGGCAGAAAAATGAAGTTTTACCAGATAGGCGCTTGACCTTTGTCCAGTTGGTTACTATAGAAGCAACAGCAACGTAATCTTCTCATTTGCATATGCGTTTTGTGAACTAGCATCTTTTAAATTTTCCTCCCACAAAGAAAAGATATCTTCAGTGCGAAGATGTTCAAAGATGTTTTTCCTAGTTGGTTTATCTTTTTTAAGAAGTAATGGCCCAAAGCAGTGATTTCCCGTATATATAACAGCAAAACAGCGTAATTTTTCTTCCAACTACGTGTTTGTTTGGGGACTGATAATTCATTAATTAGACAAACATGGTCGTTATGCAAGCCCTGTGATATGCAACAAAAAGGACGGGCTTTATGAAATGTGCAAATATATGCCATTACTGGATTTTTAAAACGTCTATTAGCAATACCTACTGAAAACTTTTGAGTGCTGGAGCTGTTTTACTCTTTCGCATGATTTTTTCATTGCTATTGAAGAAACCACCCACTTGTCTTTTTGATGCCTTGGTTTTGATTGGGATATGAACGAATGTGTTAAAATGAAATTGAATGAGGCTTCTATGTGTGGAATATTTTATGCTGGCCAGAATTATAAAAGTAGCCTCGCGTATGACCTCGGTCGATGACCTGTAACTCATGGTAAAACGCCTCGGCTTTCACGTGTAACTCGACCCACATGCGGGTGCACAAATTGGGGCAAGCAACCATTGATCATGGCTGAAAATTTGGATGAGGCGAAATTAAGATCAAACATTGCAGGTTTGAGCATAAGTTTCTGATATTTCCAAGGTTTTATGATAATATATAACGCATACTCTTGAAAAGATTTTATGATAATATATGACACATACTCTCGAAACTTTTATGTTTCTTAGAAATTATTAAAAATGGGGACTTGGCCACTCTTACTTCAAAAAAGATTCGACAAATTTTAGAGAAGAAATTTGATGTAAACTTAATGCAAAGGTGAATAGGAAAACATGCGTGTTCTAGTTTTGAATGGAAGAAATGGTGATGTTATTGTGTCCTACCATGTGGCTGGTATCCAGAATTATAATAATTGACATGTATCAATTAGTGATTCTAATTGCATACCAAGAAGCAATTTGTGAAGTAGAGTTACCTGTTTGGCAAACTATTATCAAAGTTATTTTCTTGTTGCAGAAAGAAACAAATTGATGATATTGTCATGCAACTAGTAGATGAACAGTCTGATAGTAGTGACAATGATGGTTCAAGAGAAAGTACCAGCAGAAGTGATACGAAAACTTCTAATAAGGTACAAGAATCTTTACGTTAGTCATGTCTTTTTTTTCATGGAAGTTGCATTGCCAGTAAAAAATTCTGGGTCTCTATGGGTCTGTTCATATGAGACGGGCTAGCCCAGTTTAGCTGGGCTGATTTTGTCACCAAAATATTCCCTGGTTATCAAAATAGTATTTGAATTAT